>JAJMFU010000061.1:0-40663 GCA_030574915.1 Komagataea wickerhamii | reverse complement strand
CTTCTTGACAGCGAATCTCTTCTGCTTTCTCAAAACCAAAACCTGGAATCTCTCAAAGTCAGTGAGGGCTCTTCTTCTCTCTCTTTGAGCAATCTTCTTAGCCCAGGAGGAAGCGTTCCACTTGGAAACAATCTCGGCAGCGTCAAACTTCTTCTGGACAGTGGCGGTTCTGGCACCTCTTGGAAGGGAGAAGGTCAATGGGGTCAAGACGACGTGAGCAAGGGAGATGGATTGTCTTGGGACACCGGTGGATGGACCGTCAATTAGAGCCTGGTGGGGGTAGTTAGTATTCAGTTCGGTGAAGCAGATGGGGGAAATGGGAGGACGGGCAGATGGGACAGGAATATGAGTAAATGAGAGGCTGATAGTGTGTGTCATACAGTCTGTGATCGACTGTACTGTTTCTATGGTCTTTAACATCGATGTGATAGTTTGTTGTGATGACTTGGTGATGATAATGATAATAGATTTTAGTTCTCTTCCTCTCTTCTCTGATTAGGTTCTTCATGGACAGTAGTTCACTCTCTTGTAGTACAGTGGTGTACGTATCTCATTCTCTCTTATCTCACTCTCTTCTTACTCTCTGTTCTCTCTGTAACCTTCCCTTCCTTTCCCTTCTTATAGTGTCTTTAACATACTCTCTTGTGGTCAATGATCTCGACAATGGTGGCGAGCTTGCCCTCGGAGGCACCCTTGTTGATAAGGACGACACGGCCAACTTCGACCAATCTCCAGTTGGAGGCTTTGACAACAGTTTCAGTAGACATTTCTTGTGGTATTGGCAGATTAAGCTGTTGGTTGTGCTGTTTGTGCGCTCGCTTTGTGCTTTTTTCGATGTGAAAATATTTGAGATTTTCCGGGTATCACTTGAGGCATGGGTGTTTTATGTAATTCACCCAAACATACCAGGGCTAAGCTCATTAGTCATGTGATATATAATTAGGGCTATTTAAATTATACTGTGCCCTATAAACTCTCAACGGCAACAAATTTTCCAGAAAGTTATAAAAGAAAGAATTTCCCACTGATTTCCCACCTTTTAACAACAAAGAAGGAGTAAATCCCACTAGAGAAAGAGATAAAGACCCCTGTCCAATTCAGTGGAGCTGGACACTGGTCAAATGAACTAACTAATTGGTAAGTCACTTTTGTCCCACACACTTAACAACCATCAAACACACACAAGTTCAATCAAACCATTCAAATGATGATATAATTTGCGTTTGAAGCTCGACATGACCTGAAACTTTCGCCGGTTTCACATAGGCGGTCTTGCGGTATGTGAAAAGAAGTATTAGTCTTTCTGAGAATTGTTGTTTTTGAAAGCTGTGTTTGTTGCTAGTTGATACACTAGTTGTTTGATCAAATGTGCTAACAATTACTGAAGAATGAGTATGTCATTTTAAGAGAATAAGAAAGAAGTGTTGTTATTACTCAACCAACAATTTGTGTGCTTTATCGGGATGAAAACAGTTCGCCTTAACTGACTAACTTATGGAGATTCAAAAAACTTACACCAAGATCTACTCTGAACTAAAGCACTCATTTTTGAGGTTGAGTAATAACAAGCACAGTATTAATAGTGTGTGCAATTACTAACTGTTTATAGAAGAACATCAGAATATGACATACATTGTTTTTTGTTTTCCCGTAGTGAGTTAGATATCTCTGTTTCAGATGAGCCTTTCCATTCTCTTCTTCCATTCCTTCAGTTATCGGGCATTTCTGAGTTGTTGATGTTTTCAGAATTACCCAATATGGAAATATACCCAAATAGGCAGTAAACGACACATCTACATTTTCAGAAAACACTCCGCAAATCACCCTTTAGATCCACCGAACAGCACTCAATTGACACGTAAAATGGCCAGTTTGGACAAGATCATCGAAGGAATCATTGAAGATACTCCGACTGCTGAAGTATGTCCTTTTTACCTGGGCTCATTCGCTCTCTTATTAGCAGAGAAACCGCAATACTAACGATTCCACCACCAGGTCTCAGGAGCAGTCAATGGTACGTCGTCCGGCGTCAAACCCTCTCTATGTACATTATACTAACACCACTCACAGACCTGAAGATCATTGTTGACAAGAACATCTCCTCTGAGCTAGAAGACGCCCTGTCCAAGTACAATGTCACAAACCACATCGCCATCACCCTCACTGGCGGACATGGCGACATCATCCTCACACAGTACAACCAGGAATCCGACGATACATTCACCGACTCTGCAAAGGGTATCCGCGTCCAGGTAGACCACGTCAGGAAGACTGCAAAGTCGATTGAGGAGATCCCTAAGGATAGCGAGCTCAATGCCATCTACGAAGAGCTTTTGCAGTACGTTGACACGAAATACCCAAATGTTGTGAAGTTCGGTGTCTTTAGAGACCAGTCAGATAGCGACCAGCTGAAGCTCGTTGTCGTTGGTGAGAAGAACAACCAGCCAAACTTCTGGAACGGCCGTTGGACGAGTCTTTACACTTATAGCAAATCCACAAAGGCTCTTTCCGGGTCCGTCAACATCGATATTCACTACTACGAAGACGGAAATGTCAGACTGCAGTACAACGAGGACATCGAGTCAGTTACAGTGTCGAGCGACGCACAACTGACGGGAAAGATCAACGAATTGGAAGACACATTGCAGAAGAAGCTAAACAGGGCATTCCTGGACCTGAATGAGGGCAAGTTCAAGAATCTGAGAAGACAGTTGCCTGTCACGAGATCCAAGATGAATTGGGGGAAGGCCATTGGGAACTACAGACTCGGAAGGGATGTTGCGAACCAGTAGAAACACATAAGATTATCCATAAAACACCAAAATAATGAGATTATAAGAGGAGACCATCGGGTAGTAGTTGATCATTATAGTAGTAGTAGTAATGTCAGTGATTTGATGTGATGTGACACATTAGAATATCTTGAATAACGTGTAGATGATGAAGAAGGCCAACAGGGCAATGCCGACGTACCGCCACACGCCGTTGCCGCTCTGGAGGGACCTCGTGAGGTTTGCGGAGGAGTCCTTGATGCTTGTGAAGAGGGAGGACATGTTGTCGTGGATGGAGTCGATCAGGGAGGCGTCGTGGTGTGCGATGCCCTGGACGTCCTGGTTGATCTCTCTGAAGGTTGAAAGCTTTGAGGCGAGCTCATTGAAGCGGGAGTTGTTCTGTGTGGTTAGTACTATTGTGGTGGTGAGTGGTGATTGTATTAATTGTAATTTGTACGCACTTCCTGTTCGATTTGGTTGTATCTGGACATTTCTGGAGTTGGTGATAATTTGTTGATGTTTTGGTGATTTGGTATGTTTTGTTTGTTTTGTTTTTGTTAATTGAGGAGAACAATATCAACACTTTTAATGGAAATGGTGACGGCGGTAGGGTTAAAAGTGGTTACAAGTGCATGATAGAGACATTATCACGATCTAATAACGCCGCCAATGGATTCCACGCATTAAAATGGCCGTATATACTTACATTGCATCTAATATAATGGCACTAATGACTTCAACATGACACATCACCATCTCCTTAACTAACACACTTGCTCTTCTCAGTAACTTGGATATGGTGGCTGGCTAGTCTGTTGTTGTTGCTGTTGTGGACTAGATTGCGGGAATGAGACAGTCTGTGGGATCTGTGGAATGGACCCGGTGGATTGATAGTACTGCTGTTGCTGCTGTGGCTGCTGTTGTTGCACTGGTGATTGAATCGACTGTAGTGACGGTGGTGCCAACTGTGCTACCGGTGGGAACTTCTGATCAAATGTGGATGGATGTTGCAATGGCTGTGGAGGCTGTTGTTGCTGTTGTTGCTGAGGCTGGTAATATTGCTGTTGCTGTGATTGGTACTGATACTTCATTGGATCAGTCAGGTCTTCATAGACAACACTGGCATCTTTCACTTTACGGTGCAGATCCATCAGATCGTCCTTTCTCTGTCTGTACTTGTCAATCAAAGTAGCCAATTCCGGTTTGATCAGCGCAATGTCCTGATACAACTGTCTGAACTCATCACTGTTCGTCAATCTGAATGCCTCATCAGAATTCTGCACAGTTGTCAACAACGCCAGCAGTTTCTCCACCTGTCTCGACTTTGACAAGATCTGGCTCTCCAATTCAGCCTCCTTTGCCAATTCCTCAGGTGTTGGATCATATAATGGAGTCACATAGTTGAAAGGGAACAGTCCGATAACACCACGCAATGAACCCTTACCCCAGTCCTTATAAACACGCTCAATAACAGTGATGATATCCCCCTTTCTGAACTTCAAATCAGCTGGATCTTCACTGAATGAATCGTACAAGGCACGAACCCTTGTGAATGATCTTGGTTGTGGTTCAGTACTCTGTTGTTCCTGTTGTTGTTGTTGGACCGGTGGCTGTGTAGGTTGTGCCTGCTGGATCTGCTGCTGGACAGACTGTGTTGGCTGCTGCTGTGTAGATTCCTGCAACGACAGTGCAATGGCGGCCTTAAGGTCTTCTTCTTCCTGCTGTCTTTCCCTTTCTGACATGGACTGTTTCTGCGGCTTATCAGGAGGGAAATACTGTGAGTGGTCTCTTCTGATCTCGTCGTAGGCAACCTGGATTGGTCTCAGAGACGGATCACTAGAGAATGATTGAGACAGCTGCGTCACGACCTGGACGATCTTGACTTTGATCTCGGAGTGGATGGCCGGGTCTCTAAGCTTTGAGAGCAGCAGTCCAGTGAATGACTTGGTAGCGATCTCCTGCTTAACACGGGACCCACAGTTCTCAGCAACTGAAGTCAACAAAGACAAAGCTCTCAATTGGACATTCGCGTCACGAGTGCGCAACTTCTCGTCAATTAATTGGATCACCTTCTTCGCACCGTCTTCTGGATCCTCTAGCACCCTGTCACAGACATTCATGATGTACTCCCAGTTGTCCTGCTGGAGTGCAGCATCAGTGGCTTTGTTCACAGCCTTAGTGAGCGAGTCTGGCATCTTGTGATAAAGTGACAAATGTGGAATATATTCACTGGTTACAAAAGAACTTTATTAAATTGAGAACAGTTAGAAGAAGTGTCACTCTTAACTATTATAAGCCACTTCATTCTGAAAACCATGTTACCCTACTTGATTACTCATCATTTACTAATGACCCCTATTACATAATCAAATTCATGATGACGTAATCAGATTTGTTGATGTTTTGATTTTTTGGCCTTTTTGGCTCTTTTTCAACTCTCAAAAACATCAACAAAATCAGCAAATTAACCGCCCAGTTGCCGCCCAATTGCCCAGTTGCCGCCAGCCCAAATGTCGTCGAAAACGCGCTCAAGAAGAACCTCGTCGATAGGCAAAATTGACCTCGGTGACACGAGAGTCCCGGGCTTCTCCACCGCCGCGACGTCGCGTGTCTCTAAGGCCGCCTCGACCTCCAGAATCTCGGACTTGTCTAAAGAGTCCCGCACAGACTCAGAGATCGCGTCAAAGATCTGGACCGCGTACAGGGAATTGAACTACAGACACACATGGCTGACTCCGGCATTCATCCTCGTTGTTGTGTGGGGGTCGTACCTGTTATCGGGTAACTACACGCCCTCGAACCCGCTCCATAAGTTCGTCACTATTTCATACCAGGTTGAGGACACGAATCAATACGGGAAAGGTATCAAGGACCTCGCGTTCTGTTCCTTCTATATGATATTCTTCACTTTCTTCAGAGAGTTTGTCATGCAGGTGCTCATCAAGCCATTGGCTAAGATTGCAGGGTTGAAGAAGACCTCCAAGATGAAGAGATTCATGGAACAGGCTTATTCTGCCGTTTACTACAGTATCTCGGGACCATTCGGATTGTACATCATGTACTACTCTGATCTCTGGTTCTTCAAGACTGACGCAATGTATAAGACATACCCGGACTTCACCAATGAGTACCTCTTCAAGTTGTTCTACCTCCTCCAGGCGTCATTCTGGGCACAACAATCCGCTATCTTTGTTCTACAGATTGAAAAACCAAGAAAGGACTACCAGGAGCTTGTCATTCACCACATTGTCACAATCCTATCCATTTGGTTATCATATGTCTTCCATTTCACAAAGATGGGTCTTCCAATTTACATCACCATGGATGTCTCTGACTTCTTCCTAGCCGTGTCCAAGATCCTCAACTATCTCGACTCCAGTCTCGTTCCAGTCTGGTTCTTCCTTTTCATTGGAGTCTGGGTCTACTTGAGACACATCATCAACATCTACATCCTCATTTCCATCCTCACGGAGTTCAAAACCGTTGGTCCGTATATCTTGAACTTTGCAACACAGCAGTACAAGTGTTGGATCTCCCAACCAATTGTCTTTGTCCTGATCTTCTCCCTCCAGCTCCTTAACGCCTACTGGCTCTTCCTAATTCTGAGAATCGCCTACAGATTCATCAGTGCCGGTGTCGCAGAGGACGAGCGTTCCGACGACGAAGACGAAGATGGAGATGGAGAAACCGACGAGGACAATAACAAGAAGACCAACTAGACACACCATCCATCCCTACCTACTTACCTACACTTCACTGTACCATAACGCATAGAGGCCCCCTCCCACCATAATCAGTGCACCACTAATCAATAATAGAGAAATACACTACAACCTTCCATCCATCCATATATCGGTGTCAAATTATGTACAATTACCAAACGTCATATTTACAACGCAGCAGCCTCACCTTGAAGACCCTTCTGATACTTAGCGAACGTAGCCAGTCTCGTCTTGTAACCGACCTCGGCAGCCTTTGAGATCACACCGGTAATCAACGTTGTGGATCTCGTGGAGTCGTCATTGGCAGGGATGGCATATGTCACCAAGCTAGGCTCCGAGTCCGTGTCGATGATTCCAATCGTTGGGACCCTCGTCTGGATGGCCTCGTTCAACAACACTCTGTTCTCCGTTGGGTTCAGCACGACGATCAAGTCTGGCTTGACGATACGTTTGGACTCAGACGGCGTCAATTCCCTGTTTGTAGGCTTGTCGCCAAAGTCCACCTCGCGTCTCTCCCAGGTGGAGATCTCCGTGGAGTTCGTCAACGTACCGGCGACCCACTTGCTGCTGACGAAGTATCCGTTCGATCTCTGTGCTGCGACTTCCAAAGCCCTAGCCTGGCCTTCTCTGGTGCCGACATACAAGATAATACCACCCTTTGCGGCAACACCTTCCGCGACCTTGGCTGCCTTTCTCAAGTGTGTGAGGGTCTGCTCGAGGTCGATGATGTGGATGCCCTTGTACTCGCCGTAGATGTATTGCTGGTTCGAGGAGCGGTATAATGAGCGGGCGTGGCCGAGGTGACAACCAGCAGCTAGTAGTTTTGCAACGGAGAGGTTCTTCGCCTTTGTTGGGTAGAAGATCTCCCTGTGTGGGATGTAGACGTCAGTGAGGTCTGCGCCGACCTTGGAGAAGAGCGTGTTGGAGAACTGGCGACGGAGGAAGAGTTCCTGTTCGGTGTATGGCTCTTCGATGGTGGATTGTTCAAGACGTGGGTACTTCTTGACTTGGGAGATTTGTGCTGTTTGGGACTGCACTTTCTGCTTGTGGAGATCGACACCGAATTCCTGGATGAAGGACTTGAGCTCCTTGACGAGCTCCTTGTTCTGGTGGAGTTTGGCAGTGAGCGGAGTGGTGGTCTCACCGGTAATGACTTCGTACACTTGACGGTCGAGCTTCTTCTCCTCGCTGGACTTCAACTTCAGGGAACCATTGTAAAGCGTTTCAAAGAAGTCAGCCTCCTCCTCCTGTTCCTGAGGAGTCAGTTGAGCTGATTCTGTGGCTGATTGGGCAGCTTTTGGTGATGGTGTTGATGGTGTCTCATTTTGAGTGTTTACTGACTCTGTAGTAGGCTTCTGTGTCGTTGTAGTAGAGTACAGAACTCTGGCACTAGGTAAAACAGACCGTCTGAGAACGCTCGCGCTGAGTGTGAGTCGCGACAACATCTCTGTGAAGTGGTAGGGCTGCGAGACTTATCGATTTCGACTGTGAATAAGAGGCCGATTTTCCACATTTTTCAAAGTGGAAAATTAATGGGAGACGACCAAAACATCCGGACACCACAACAATAACACTATAAAGTCGATTTTGATGATCGTCTTACTTTGGAAATTGTGTCAATTTGGTGATTTGAAGGTATTGCGGAGGGAGTTTAGTTGGTAATGAAGTCAGTGCTGAATACCACTTTAGAAGAGTTCATAAATGGAGCAATTCGGGAGTCAAACGGTGAGAAACTGCTCTTTTTAGTGTGTAATGAAGAAGACATCAACATTACTCGCAATAAAGAAGAACACTCCACTGTCCAATTCATCGCCAAAGTAGCCAATTCTTCGCTGTTAAAAGTCGAAAATCACATACAAACCATGGTATATTTAGCCAAATTGCAAACAGAACTGCCAGATGTTCCCAAATTGTTTGTATGGAACGCACTTTCCTACGATGATAAGATGGTCGACCTCATCTTAAGCAAGCTGCTCTACTTTGACACGACAATAGGCGAACCAGACCTGAAACACACTGAAAGATTATCCAAATGGTGCACTACAACAATCACTTTCACTTCCAAAGAGCTTTTCTAATGTACACAATCTTTTATGTGAGGTTCTTCTTCTTCTTCTCCCTGTCCTCATCTCATCTCAACTCATCTCAACTCATCTCCTGTTTATTCCTCGTCGATGTTGATGTTGACTGTCTCAATCTCACTGTTCTCGTTGTCATAGAAGGCCTTGACCTTCACCTTGAACTCGGAGGCAGCGATACCAAACTGTTTGAGGATCAGGGCCTTTCTCACATCGAGCACCTCACCTTCATCGACCACGTGGTATGGCTCTGCTAACGTGATCTTTCCTGCCTTGATCTTTGTTGGGATCTTGAGCTTGTTTCTGAGCGTCTCCTCTAGCGAGTGGGACATTGGAACATCGTCCTCCTCTGCAACCTGTCCACCTCTCGAGTACACGATTCCAGCAGGTATGGTGAAGGAGATTGGGGACTTGGAGTTGGCACGGGAGAAGTCCTGTCTGGCGTATGCGGTGAAGTACTGTGTGACGGTGTCGACGTCCTCGTTGGTGAAGAGCAGACCACTGACACCAGAGGCCATTCTGGACAGCTTGTGGAGGTTGTCCTTGTACTCCTCCTCGACAGTATCACCGAGGGCCTTTTCCAACACACGACGCTTACCGAGGATCAGCTTAGAGCCGGTCCACTCGGATCTGATCTCCTGAAGCACTGGAGTTCTGACATCGTCTAGTAGGAAGAGCCAGACGTATTTGTACGTGTCGAGCGCCTCTCTGACCTCGTCGAAGATTCTCTCCTTGTTCTCACGGCCCTTCTTGTCCGTCTGTGCGAGCGTCACGAGTCTGGAACGCTTTGATCTGGGCATCTTCTTTGTGGTGGTGTAATTCGCTTCTAGTTAAGTGATACCTTCTTTACATAGTTAAAGCTGCGAATCCGCCTTATAAAATTTTTTTATAGTGAAGCGATGAGCCGCGAATTTCTCTTAACTATGGGCCGCCTGTAACCGCCGAGTATAAATAGTCAAGTGTGTGTCTGCCCCGCCAGAAATTAGCCGCCGATACTCAACGCCACCAAACTGACACCAAAAGAGCCAGAAAACTCACCGTTTCGAGCTACTGAGGCGTCCATTGCTTACTACAGTCTCTCTGGTTGGCTACACTGCGCAATCCCCTGCTTTTCCCGCTGTCAAATCCCGTTTCTGGCACATTTCTAGCACGCTCTGAATCCTGATCCGCCCACAAATGCCGCCAAAACACATTATCAACAGCAAGGACACAACCGCTGCTCAACAACAAAAGACCACCGCCGCCACCGAGGACGTCCAGATGGAGGACGACGACGACGAGCAATGGGCAGACGCTAACCACGACGAGGACTTCTGCGGCGACTCCGACAACGAAGAGGACGACAGTCTCGTGAGGATGTCTGAGCAGTACAGAAGGAGCTCACAGACACGCAGACACTTGGGCTCAGAAGACGATGACGAGGGAGAAGATGAAGAAGACGAAGAGGACAGAGAAGAAGAGGTAGACGATGACGATGACAGCCACGAGGAAGGAGTGGACCACAGAGACGCAATCAACAGAACTGTGGGCGAGCTGCTGAACAGTCTGGGAGGCAGTGGCGCAACAGGAAGTGCCCGTTCAGGCGCATCTCTAGCTGAGAACATGCAGAGAATGTTCCCAGGCGCGATGGGATTGTATCAGGCAATTGGAGGAGACAACGGCTCCACGTTCTACGAGTTGATCAATGGATTGAAGAACAAGGACTCACCCTTTCTCCTCATGGAGACCCTTAATGAGATATCAGAAAGATTGCTAGTCATGAACACTCTTTCCGCCGGTGGTCTACCCGTGGGCTCCCTTTCCAGATCACTAGTCGACATATTGAGTGATCCTTTACTCCAAGAAGAGCTAGAGCTCCAGTTGGCTGCCTCTCGCTGTCTTTACAATTTGGTAGAGGTTAACCTCGAATTCACAGATGATCTCATACGGGCTGGTGCAATAGAGGCACTCCGTGGAAAGTTGATGGAGATCAGCTACATTGATCTAGCAGAGCAGGTACTACAGGCCTTGTTCCTGATGTCTAAAATCAGGGGGGCGTCCATCTTCAGAAAAGGCTGTCTGGGTGCTTGTCTCCAATACTTGGACTTTCTCACTATTCATGCACAGAGAAAAGCTGTTGATATCGTGGCGAACTCCGTCAAGATCATCAGAGAATCAGAGTTCCATCTCGTTGAAGAGATTTTCCCAACACTACAGAGAATTGTCATTGAGTTCAGCGATACCCATGAAGTCGAGAGCGCATGGTTAGCAATCACAAGAATCATCAAGAACTTTGAATCCAGCTCCTCCTTAAGCAAATTGATCAGTGATGAACTCATAGAGAAGATCATCATGGTCATATCACTCCAGGATACCACTTTGTCAACATGCCTGAAGCTCGTCAGTACTCTTGCTATCTGTGCCAAAAATGCAGATCTATCAAAAGCAATCATCAAAGCAGGAAAGATTGTCGACTCCTTGAACGGAGCACTAATGAAATACTCAAAGAACAACAACCAGTCCACATCAATTGAGACGTTAATGAATGTCCCTCGCGACCTCATTCTGGTCGTACTTCACCTATTGATAAACTTGCTCCCGAGCCCAACAGAGACAACAGACCTGACTAGAAAGAACACAAAACTGGTGAAAGATTACAGTGGGGTCAAGTCAGAATACCACGTCTTTGCAAATGACATTCTACAACTCCTAACCAATATCTATCAATCCTCTGTTGTGTTTGAGATTCGTCGTCGTGCCCTGTTGTGTATGATGAGAATTGTGCATTCTGTTGACAAGGTGACCGAGATGAAGGGCATTGAATCAGTGACTGGCCTATTAGCCTCACTCGTGATCCAGAATAAGAGTATGATACGGTCTGAGGGAAGAGACCACAAGCCCTACACTAATCTTCTATCAGCATTGATCCTTGCCCTCCAGTTGATCAAAGCTGACCCTGACCACTTCCTTGCAGAGTTTGAAAGGGAAGGGTTGTTGTCAGATACGTCTTCACTTCTTGAAATTCTGAGAATGTCCCATCCAGAACCTAATGACACTGAGCTGGATGAGTCCTCAGAGCAGGAAGATGCCGACGAGGATATTCAAGATGATAGAAATGACGATCGTGATGAAGATAATGAAAGCCCAGTATCCGAAGATTATGAAGACGAAGATGACTTTGATGAGGAAGAACAGTTTGATTCACAGAGACCAACACAGATATTCAGAACACTGCAAGTGAAACAACTTCTGCCAATGCTCATAAAAGTGGGATCAGAAATTGAACAGATATACCTATCGAAGAAGGCATCTGGTCCATCAAAGGTTGAGCATTTGAGACTCTTGGATGAATTATCGAGTGATTTGAGTGATCAAGTTGTGACGTGTTCGTATAACTATGACGACTGGGAGACTACATGGAGACGCCTTGCTCAAGCATTGTTTCAGCAGAATTACTCTATCTCAAGTTTTGAGTTGATAAGTTCTGGGATTATTGAAGTGTTGTCAACATTGTTCAATAATGTTCAGTATGGAGAAGAAGGTTCTCTTTCAAGAACATCCTTTCTTGAAGTTTTCCAAGGTGATCTACTTGAGAAGTTAGTGATGAAGTTACAGGAGTCATTAACCAGAACAGAGATGTTTGAAATACTACAATGTGGACTCCGAACCGATGAGAACAGAGCAGCTTCTCTGGCCAAACAGATAAAGTTGAAACTGATTGCCGCCGATGACAGCAGTGATGAGATTTTCCAAGGACTCTCTCAATTTGTCATGCTTGTACACTCCGTGTCATCCTTCAACAACATCAGTTCTTTTCTAAAGAGAAGACTCGACAACCCCTTTGTCAGCAGAGTTCCAAGACCACCTCAAGAAGAAGGTGAAGAGGAATGGCATATCGAGCTTCTTCTAGAAGATGAAGTTGTCCCTACAGACACCACAATCTTTGGTGCTTTATACAGAAGAGCCATGAGCAAGAACAAGAACTTTGACACCATTGGATTCTGGAATCAGATTCATGACATCAAGTTCAGAAAGGCCCCTGGTCCACTCGCTCCTGCCGAGTTCGACGACAGATACCCAGAAAGAGAAGACGATGAGATATCAGAGACAGACGAGGACGCAATGTCAACATCACAGCAAATGAAGAGTATTTTGGATCTTTTGAAAGTCCTCCATAGTTTCAGTCCTAAGAGCACATCCTTTTTGAATTACAAGCTAACAGCAAAGTTGAACAGACAGTTAGAAGAGCCACTTATTGTCGCCAGTGGATTACTACCAACGTGGTCCATCAATACGACGAGAAAATACCCGTTCTTGTTCCCCTTGGACACCAGAATCTTCTTCCTACAGTCGACGTCCTTTGGCCACTCGAGATTGATTCAACTATGGAATGAAAAGGCCAACCAAGAACAAGAGAACAATGGATCTAATGGTCTGAATGAGATCACATTGGGAAGACCAACGAGACATAAGATCCGTGTTTCTAGAAACCATCTTCTTGTGAGTTGTTACAGAGTCTTGGATAAGCTTGGCTCTAATCCTAGTGTCTTGGAGATTGAGTTCACCGATGAGGCAGGAACTGGTCTTGGTCCAACTTTGGAGTTCTATGCTAGTGTCTCGCACCTCTTTGCCAGAAAAAAGTTGGGAATTTGGAGACAGGACCATGATGACCATGTGAATAAGACGGAGGAGTACATCCAGAATAAGGAAGGTCTATTCCCAGTTCCTCTGACTTCAAAAGACACTGACTATGAGACGAGATTGAACCATTTCAAGTACATTGGGAAGTTTGTTGCAAGAGCACTTTTGGATAACAGAATCGTTGACATGAACTTCAACAAGTTGTTCTTTGAATTGGCCCAGCAGAGTATCAGTGATCAAGACTACAAGATTCCTCCACATGTTGGATTTGAGAAGCTTCGTTCCGTTGATAAGGGACTCTATGATTCATTGAACTACATCAAGGAACATAAGGAAGATCTCGAAAGTCTATCCATAACCTTCACATTACCAGGCAATGAAAGCTATGAGTTGCTTGAAGATGGTAAGGATGTCGCTGTGACTGCTTCAAATGTGGATGATTACATTGAAAAGGTTGTTGACGCTACGATTGGATCAGGAATCAGAGAGCAGATTGAGTCGTTTATTGTTGGATTCTCTGAAGTTTTCCCATTCTTTGCCATGACGATCTTCTCTGCTGAGGAGCTTGTGCTGTTGTTGGGTAAGTCTGAAGAGGATTGGTCCTTTGAGACGATCATGGCCTCGATCCACGCCGCACATGGATACAGTCTTGAATCACGCACAGTGCAAAGCTTGGTGATGTTGATGACGAAGTTTAATGATTCAAAGCGTCGTTTGTTTCTCCAGTTCTTGACAGGATCGCCTCGTTTGCCAATTGGTGGTTTCAAGAAGTTGAAGCCTGTGTTCACAGTTGTGTTGAAGCGTGAGGAAGGTGGATTGAAACCAGATGATTATCTTCCTTCAGTGATGACGTGTGCCAACTACTTGAAGCTTCCAGATTACAGTACGGAGGAAATGTTGGAGCAGAGATTGGATCAGGCGATCAGAGAAGGTGCTGGCAGCTTTCTACTTTCATGAGTATAGAGGTATTTATTTGTTAATAGGTTGTTAGTCCATGTCCGAACATATTTGACGTTATCAAGTGTAGTAGTAGACTAGCTAGATGGTAAAGATGGTTATAGAAAATGATAGGGCCACATAAAATTACTTACTAATATATTACATAATTAAATGTGTCAAAACGGCATTTCATGAAATTTCCTAAACGGGTAATTCCACAAAAAAAGTGCCAAAAAATCCCGAAACGGAATTTTCGCCAGAACGCCGAAAAAGAAAAAAAAAACAGTCGCCAATCAGCCAAATAAACATCAACAAACAACGCTGAACAACCGCGAGAATCAGCAGATAAAACAAGGCGCCGTCGTTGGAATTGCCTCGAAGGAAGCCCAAGAAGTTTGTCCGTTGCGATAAAACCCCACACGCTTTTCCCCCGGTCCGCTGCTCCCAGGAGATTGCCCATTATTAGCGGTTGTCTTCCCACCAAACTCAACGACAGAGATCTCGACACTTCAGCGGTCCACACAGCGCTCAAGCTGCCCATCACCACGCGCTACTACTCTTTCTTTGGTGCCTTTAGTCCATTTGCGTGTCTAACAGAGCCCTGTCCGTTCATTATTCCCAGCTTCTACACGTCTTTATCGGTTGCTCCATAAGCACACGAAACCCATCATCAAAACAACACGACAGCCAACAGCCATCAACGACCCTTAAATGACCTCAGACAGTACCGCCACAGGCGACAATTCCTCGCCAGCAACAACCTCCCAGGTGGAGCCAGTTGTTACGCCTTCAAATGAGGTTCCTGCGTCCACCGTCAAGGAAACAACGACCGATGCAGCCATTGAGCAGAAAGAAGAGCCAGTTGCTGAACAGACATTGAAAGTACAGACACCAAACGCATCCTCAACAGATCTCAGTGGCTCAGTGTCACCAGCGTCCCTTCCAAGAATACCAGGAACGCTCAATGTCAATGCCCTGAGAACATCCGCAGATCCACTCGATCTAATAGACTCTGCTGTTGAAGAGAAGGACGAGACAGGAAATGACACAAGCAAGACTCTCGACCCTGGCAAACCAGCCGTCCCAGACAAAAGAGTCAACGAGATCATCAATTCACTAGACGAACCTATCGATTTCAAGAGAGTATCCACCATGTCTGGAGTCTCATCCAGTTCTGAGGAATATGACCACAATGAAGTCGAGCCTGGCTTCAGTGACGAGATAGACTCTGCACACCGCAGAGAAACTCGTGGCTCTGTTGCTACTACCCTCATCACTCCCAACTCTGGTCCAGAAGACCTAGAAGCCACCCCACAGGCTGAAGACCGCAACAATGCAAATACACATTCAGGTGACGTGACGTTAGAGACAGTCAAGAATGATGATGATGAAGTTGAAGAGGAGTCAAATACCAAAGAATCTTCTGGTCCACAGGAGGATGTACAGGAGAAGTCCATTCTGGAATCCAACAAAGAGGAGAGTTTGACGACTGATACGGGATATCAGGATCTGAGAACCTTGAAACAAGACACTCCGTTGTTGTCCTCCTCTGATGATGTTGCCACACAGGAGATTGAAGTTGAATCCGAACCTAGAAGACACAACTTGCCGCAAACTACGACGACTTCGTCGTTTGTTTCCTCCAATTTCGAGAATGGTATCATAGATGATTTCATGGCAAGCTCTGAAGATGGTTTCAGCACAAGAAACATCAATGGCTCCGTGGAGGGATTTGAGAAGCCAATTGCAACTTCATCCAATGTGAATATCCCAAGCCTCACCTCAAGCATGAATGACATCTCGGAGGAAGTTGGTAACCTGACCATCACTGAAGAGGACGATTCGACTGATCGAATGGATACCCCACAGACGCAGAATACGGACACTTTCAACACGAAATACCAAACATACTCGAAGGCCTCTGATAGTTCCAGTAGTGGGTCCATGTTCGCTTCCAGAGTTGAGAATTCGCATCATTTTGATTCCCCAAATGCCAATGAATCAGGCAGACCTTTGTCAAACCCAGTGATACCCAGTGGATTGCCTGTCCACCAAGTAGGATCATCTTCTACTCCATCACTACCCAAGTCTGGTATAAGGTCTGTGAGTTCTCCATTCTCTAGAAGCTCAACGAAACGGAAGAGCTCGAACAAAGTGAAGGGAGTTTTTTCCAGTTTTGTCAATAGCATGAGAAGTTCTTCGACTTCGGACTCAAATAGAAACTCTGCTTCATCGTCATCTAGTTTGAAGATTTCTACGCCATATGATGCCAAACATGTGCATCATGTTGGTATTGACAAGGATGGACAGTATACTGGTTTACCAGAAGAGTGGGAGAGACTTCTGACTTCAAGTGGTATCAGCAAGTCTGAGCAGCAGAAGAACCCACAAGCTGTCATGGATATTGTTGCCTTCTATCAGGACCAAACAAGAAATGCCGACGAAAAGGTCTTCAAGAAGTTCAACCAAGCTAACACAAAGCTCGCATCAACACAGTCTTTCAGAACACCAAAGATTGCCCAAGGTCCGTACACTCCACAAACACAAGCCACATCACAGTTTGAGACTCCAAGAGAAGCACCACCAACTCCAGGACAATTCACAACTCCAACTCAGGATGCCACACCTAAAGACAAACAGTTCATTCCATCAAGACCAGCACCTAGACCACCTCCAGCTGGTGCAAGAACTCCAAGTGTCGTGTCGCCATTATCAAGATCTTTGTCAACACAGAGTCAAGGAACATTCCTGTCCGCTGCATCAACACCACAGCCAGCTGCAAACTACCAGATGTTCTCACCTCAGAGAGCAGCACCGGCACCACCAAGAGCACCACCTCCAATCCCACATCATCACATTAACGAGCAACCACTGCATGAGAGACGCACCCATGAGGGCGCATTAGCATCACCACACCGTGTCGCAAAGGCATCTCCTGGTCCACCACCGCCAATTCCTTCTGCTCCACCACATCGTGAATCACCAAAGAAGCAGATAGACGAGGCACCTCTCCCTCCAGCAAAGGACGCTGCACAGAGTCCAATTCCTGGACAACAGCAGCAGCAACAACAACCTGTCAGAGATCCTAAGCAGGCAGCTATCAACGCACAGCGCAAAAAGGAGGAGAAGAAGAAGCGTAATGCACAGGTGTACGCCAAACTTGCGACGATATGCACGAAGGGAGACCCATCACAGATGTACAGAAACCTCGTGAAGATCGGTCAAGGTGCCTCTGGTGGTGTCTACACCGCCTATGAAGTTGGCAGCAACTTGAGTGTTGCCATCAAGCAGATGAACTTGGAGCAACAGCCAAAGAAGGAACTAATCATCAATGAGATTCTCGTGATGAGAGGGTCCAAGCATAAGAACATTGTGAACTTCATTGACTCGTACCTGTTGAAGGGTGACTTGTGGGTTGTTATGGAATACATGGAAGGTGGATCCTTGACGGATGTTGTGACGCATAGTGTGATGACTGAAGGACAGATTGGTGCTGTGTGTCGTGAGACGTTGAAGGGGTTGAAGTTCTTGCATTCGAAGGGTGTCATTCATAGAGACATCAAGTCTGACAATATTTTGCTTTCGATGGAGGGAAACATCAAACTCACTGATTTCGGTTTCTGTGCACAGATCAACGAGGTGAATTTGAAGAGAACAACCATGGTTGGTACACCATATTGGATGGCACCTGAGGTCGTTTCGAGAAAAGAGTATGGACCAAAGGTTGATATCTGGTCCTTGGGTATCATGATCATCGAGATGATTGAAGGTGAACCACCATATTTGAACGAGACGCCATTGAGGGCACTTTATTTGATTGCTACGAATGGTACGCCGAACTTGAAGGATCCTGATGCCTTGACGCACCCAATGAGACGTTTCTTGGGCTGGACGTTGCAAGTTGACCCAGAGAAGAGAGCCGATGCGACCGAGTTGCTTGACGATGAGTTCATATTGAATGCTGATGATGTGAGCAGTTTGGCTCCACTGGTGAAACTGGCACGCATGAAGAAGATTGAAGAACAAGAAGAAGAGGTTAATCTTAGCTGAGTGATTACGAGATGATATATATATGTGCTGTTTTATAGTTTTGTTTTGTTAGATTTTTAGTTTTATTGGACACTGTTATCTCTTTTTTGAACTTAACTACAATCATCAACACTAACACCATTAATCATAAGCAGTAATAATACAAATGGGACCACTCTTTTCTATTCCTCATCCCAGTCATCAACATCATGACCCCTCGTCTGTACAAAGAACAACGTGGCGTCCTTCTTTCCCTTATTCACAAACTGGTAGAAGTTCCCCATTGGAACCTCCAGTGAACATCCTTTCTTTATCAGGAACACATTCCCCGATAACGTCACCTCGACGATACCACTGATGCAATAAAACACGAAATACGTCGTGTCGGTGCTCTTCAACGACTTGACGCCATCTGGAGGGATTAGCATCATCCCAGCAGCAATGAACTCCCTGTTCTTGTCAAACAGGATCGCGAGCTTGAAGTTATCATCATCGTTTCGTATCGCATTACTGAAGTTCTCTGTTCCTGGTGCCCAGGCGATGAGTCTATTGGATTTGATGTCTGAGCCGTGTCCTTCGAATGTATCGACTTTCAGGAATCCGTTCTTGAGCCATTCGGAACCGCGTAGTGTTCCCTGTTGGATACGTCTCTCCTCATCGTCATCCTGGTCTTTGTCAAGGTCATCGAACAGTGTGTCTATTTCTGTAGTACCACCGTTTTGTTTCTTGTTCGTGCTTGCGCTTCTTCCACCACTGCGACTCTTGGAACGATGATGACGGTCTTCTTCCTCTTCGTCTTCTTCAGCGAGTGAATTCAATTGTGATGGTTTCAACTTACTGACTCTAGTTCTGGAAGAGGCACGCGACGTTTGTCTGGACGGTCTTCTCGACGCCTGTCTTGATGACTGTCTTGATGGTCTTCTTGACTTGAGTGGCTGCACCACCTCGTCGACAGTAATGATCTCTTTCAATGTTGGTACGACATCCTGTTTCGTCTTCTCATACACAGCTCTCTCGTTTCTCCAAA
Source organism: Komagataea wickerhamii (assembly GCA_030574915.1). Lineage (NCBI taxonomy): Eukaryota > Fungi > Ascomycota > Saccharomycetes > Phaffomycetales > Wickerhamomycetaceae > Komagataea > Komagataea wickerhamii. Next base: position 21,477 of record JAJMFU010000061.1, on the reverse strand, counting down.
ATGCCAACGGTGGGATTCTGACTCTCGATGACCTTCTCGTTGGTTGTTCTGAGTTCTGTGTAGGTTGTGTGTTGCTCTTGTTGTTCTTTGAAGTGGATCTTGATAGCTGTTTTCTCAAATCTTCAACATTGATCTTATGCTGTTTAGCCACCGGTGAAGCAACTGCAGATCTCTTGAACTTATTCTGTCTCCCGTTCTTCGAGACTTGTGGAGTTAGTTGCTGTTCTGGTGATTCGGATGTCACTTCTTCTTCTTCTTCAGATTCTGAATCACTGTTATCGACATATTTTCTTCTCTTGTGTGAAACAACACTGACTTCCTCACTAGCATCTGAATCACTCGAAGACACGCTCACAGCACTCTCATTTTCCTCAACTTTATCACTCACAATATTATCATCTTCCTCTTCTTCTTCCTGATTATTTGGGTCCTCGTTATAGTCATCGTCGTCAAGCGAGTCATGTCCCTTTGTGTCTTCATCACTGGAAGGGTCATCTCTGACTATTCTCTTGTTCAATGCAATTGACTTCGACAATGATGCCATCTTTCTTGAGGTTGCCTGTAATGGAGAGTTCAGGGCACGTAATGGCGATTCATGAATATCATCCACTTCTTCTTCATTTCCCCGTGATCTGGGCGTCGAAGAAGCCTGGTGGTGCAATCTAGACGACGAGCCAACAGACCTATTAGATCTCACTGTGGTGTTTCTCTCCAACTCCAAATGCCTTTGTTCAATCGATTTATGATGTTGATTAGATGCACTGGCTGGAAGACTCGAACTATCATCAGACACAAACAACTTCGTAGTTCCATAATTCGACTGCGACTGCGACTTGGCTGGTGAGTCTCTGGGGAGTGGCACTGCTTGGTCATCTTCATGGAAACTGAGATCGTATCCAAAACTCACATCAGCTTGTTCATTCACCACTCTTATCTGTCCCTTCGACTCGTCATCAATTTCCATATCGTCGTCATTATCCTGCGTATCCAGCACCATTGGCTCCTCATGAGCATCAGTGAACAGCTCTTCTTGATCCCGTGTGATTGGTCTCGACTGTAATGGTGATCGTAGAGGAGAGTTTCGTATTCTCTCCGTATTCACAGAAACTGATCTCGAATGCGCAGAGGGAAAGATTATTCTTCCATTGTGCCTCTGTGGGGACCTGCTGAAAGTTCTCTGAGCAGCTGTGGTGGTGGTGGTGGTGGAGACTGTGGCAGTTGTTGTCGATTGTTGATGTATTTGGATGGGCTGTTGAGGTTGAGGTTGTACTAAAGTCGTGTTTTCATCCCTAAAAAAGTCATCCACATCCTCCATGTTGTTCTCATCTTTCTTGACATTCTCTTTCGCCCTCAGCCCGGTCTTCCGAGATCTCACACCGATCTCTGAGAAGTCCATGATGTATGAATATTAGTCAGAAATGCGACGCGGTTTGTGAATTTGGTAAATGACAAGTTTGAGCGCGTCTTTTCTGGTATTAAAAGTCTCCAAATGCCAAATTAAAAAAGAATCGGTGATAAACCAGGCCGGATAATGCCACTGAGACCACAAAATTCCTGGAAAACACGCGAAATTGGCGCTCAAAAGTTGATTTTATTGTTCAATTTTGTATTGTTTATTTTGTTTTGTTTTGATGTTTTTGTTTTGAGACTTCGAATTACGAGGGTAATAATAGAAAGGCACGTGATGTCACATGGGAATAACTGATATCCGAGGGTGTAAACTTACCCGGACTTGACCCGTATAAAGTCTCTTATAAAGTGTCTTTCTACTATATCACTAGTATCTAATAGTCTGTATATCACTATAGTATACCCTAGCCAATCCTTACCATCACTATTCCCCAGCATACTTCGAAGTAGCTCTCAATTTATGCCCAAAGAAGTAGAAAACCACCGTCACTCCAGCAAGAAGAACAGTAATACCAGCCAAAATAGTAGATCCCAAGGCAATTGGAAACCTCTCTAGACTCAGATTCTTAAACAGGGCATTTCCAAACAATGGGAAACACCCAGCAAGTACAGATCTTGCAAATGCATTACTCGAAAAGGCAGAAGCGACATATCTTGGGAACGATTTGGCAACATAGTTAAGCAAAGACTGGAACAATATGTTTGCTGCTGCTCCGAAAATGGCAATTCCAATCATTGGAACAATCCAATGAATGTCCTTTGTGCCAGTCCAAGCGACTATCAAGATCCCAATTGGTAATAATGAACTCCCAACTATGGCAACTGGAGTAAAAGCCTCTGGATACACTTCCTCTCCTCTCATCAATGGTTTAGAATAGGATTCATACACCATGAAACCGTAGAGAACACTCCCAAGGACTGCACCAATCAGGAGTGGCAAGTATGAAACTCCCATACCAATGGTACTGAACCCTTTTGTCTCGTAGAATAGAATTGGGAGAGCTTCAAACCAAAGATACATCACAGCATAGAGAATCCCCAAGTATAAGTTGATCAGTAGAACAACAGGCTCAGTGCATCCAATAACGATAGGTCTCCACAGTATTTCTTTGATCTTGTTTAGTGTAAAAGCAGCTGATTCATTATCATTCTCATCACCTTCAACAACAAAGTTATCTCTCCCAGTTTCCCGTCTCAATCTGGCGACTTTCTGATACAGAATAGCCTTCTTATTAGTCTCTGGCACTAACAATGCAAACACGATCAATATGAATCCTCCAATGATCAACAACGACCAAATAGCCCATCTCCAATCATGTGTCTTCACTTCCAAAACAGCACCATATAAAGGCCCCGTAGAAACCCCCAAAAGGGCACCAATGCCCCAATTACACATTGCAATAGGGAAGTAAGGACCCTCGAACACGTCTGCGAAAGTAGCACCTCCCGTAGCAAGAACAGAAGAGATCATGAACCCAGAAAGAAACCTGAGAACTAACAAACCAGCGAAATTCTGCACCAAGGCAGTAGGAACCTGTAAAACCACAAAGACACTCAATGGAACGACATAAGTGAGACTTCTCCCCAGAGCCGGATGCTCAGACAAGGGTGAGAACACCATTGGACCCAATCCATAGGCGATAACGAACAATGAAAGTGGGAGAATCGACTCTGTTTCCGTCAATCCAAACTCCTCAATCATGTGTTCTTTAGAAGGACTGGATATGACTGAGGAAATGTAGACAAACGCTGAAAGAATGGCAGTACAGAGACCAATGAAGGATCTTACCCAAAGTGGCCAGTTCTTTGGATTGTCCATGTCATTTGGACCATCAAATCCAACTGTGATGAACTCATCTGCTTCTAAAGAATCGTCACACTTTTTAGTGAGTGTCTGCTCTGTGTCTGAGGAGCCGTGTCGACTTAACGACGGTACTTTGAGCTTCTCTATATCGTTATAATTTATATCATGTGTATTATTGTTGGTGGTGTTAAGTGTTGATATGAGACGTCCAATGACACTTCCACGTAGTAAAATAGTCAAACCTGAGGCCATTTTAAGTATGGACAGTAATCAATGAAGTAATCATCATCAGAGAATAGTCCATTATGAGCTTCTCTTACTGCCTCTTTATATACTTCTCTATTATTTGGCTCTATTATGGCTCATCTCAATTCATTTATAATCAAGAAGCGGAATTCCGCATACAAATAAGAAACCACTCAGAAAAGCCTGTGAAATATACAGTCAAGTTGCTTACGAATCAGCACGATGGGGCAGCTCATGAGTAATTGTGAGACTTATTGTTGCTAAAAGTACAAGGGCATTTGTTGGGTACTTTCTAGTACTTTCTCATCATGAGTTGTACTTGATCAATCAAATGATATTTGTAATCTAACAACTACAAATACGTATCAGTACCAAGTTCATATCGTAGTCAATAATTATATTCTACTCAATACACACTCACGCCTTGACTGCACCCTTCTTCTTCGACGAGTCAATCAGCGACTTAATGTCCTTCAGCTTCAACTTCCACTCATTCAAGTTCTTCTTAATATCAGCCCAGTCTGCCTTCGTCAACTCATTAGGAATCAACAACGTCTTATAAACCTTCACATACTCTTCAGTCTGTGAGAGTTTTCCCTGGATGACCTTGTTCTGAATAGCCTTGATCAAGAACTTCTCCAATTCGACAGTTGAAGTGAATCCCAATTTAGATTGGAGATCACTGTATGAAAGCGTCGAATCAGTTGATGCGAGTGCCAGTCTTGAGAGGTTCAAGTATTGGTTCTTCACTGTGATTAGCTCCTTGTTGAGGTCTGCACTGGATGCATTGGAGAGCTTCGTGGCGAAGTCTTGTGCGGATGCGGTTTGATAGTCCTTGATTAGTGCAATTAGTTCCGATGATGAAGTTTGTAGTTTCTCGTTGGACAAGATAGAGGCAAGGTCAATCTGTGATTCGGAGTTGAGTGATTGAGTCAAGAACTTGTTAATGAGCTCATTGTCTGAAGAATCCACCTTGTTGATGATCAATTCCAAAGTCTGTAGTGATTTGAGTTCATCAGCTTCTTGAACTAATTTAGCGTATCTAGTCAAGTTTGTCTTGATGGCCTTGAGGTCTGCGGATTGGGACTCCAGTGGGATGAGTATCTCGTCAAGTTTGAGGTTCTGTAGTAGTTCACCGTTCTGAACAAACTCGACAATGTCCAAGATCAATCCAAAGATCGAGTTCTTGAAGTCATAACTGTCAGCTTCTATAAAGTTGAAAACATTGGACAAAATAGACAAAACAGCCATGGACTTGGTGTATTTCTTCTTGTTCAGAGACTCGGTCAATCCAAGCACCTGGATCAGCTTTGTGAGGAACTCTTTGCTCAATGATTCGAATAGTTCTGGGACAAAAGAGAAGATGTAGATCACCAAGTTGGCAACTGGCTCCAATTCTCTGTCTGGAACAGCAACGAGGTACTGCTGCACATTGGATGCGAGTTCTGTGTATAGTTCCTCCTTGAACAGGACTTCCTCCTCCTCTTCTTCTTGGCCCTCTTCCTGTTGGCTCTCGGACTCGATGACGAACGAGTTCACCTTCTCGACGTAGCCGGTTCCCGGGTTGTAGTGGTCCACAATGGTGGCGAGCTCGAGCACGGAGTCGGACAGCGCACTGTCAACGACGAGATATGATTGGCCAGGCATGTCAGTAACTCTCTAATTGGCTCAGAATGTGTCTCTTAAAGGCCTTCAAAGTGTCGTTTTATCGAATTGGAAAAATTTTTGGTGATGGAAGAAAACGAGTTCCGGTCGGTCACGTGAGGTCATGTGATTATAGTAGTTAATATACTAGATTGATATAGAGAGTATCTGTACTGGTATTGAGGTGGTAGTATCATTGTTACTGTGCGTGGTGTTACTGTTAACATTCCGGCTAGTCCATACTCTTTCCAATTTACTGGATATTTTTATGTTGAGTCTTCTTCATGACGGTACAAATTAACAACTTTTCACTACCAAAAGCTCATCTTCTTCCTTCTAATAACCAGGACAGTCTCTTTGATGGACGATAAACAAGATCAGCACATTCAGAAGAAGCAGAAGATGACACAGGAACTTTACCCAGCTGGGAACTACACGAATAACGACAATGGAGACACGAAGACCTTCACTACTAAAGACATCCCCATTGCCAAACTCACGACAAACGGCACGACAACGGGCCCATCGGAGCACGTACTCAACGCTGGAATGGTGGATAAGGACAGACCAAGTGACTATGACGCTCTTAATCCAATGAGCGTCCTCAGGGCGAGACTCACCATACTTCAGGACAATGTCAATGAGTTTCTGACTGAGGAGATGAAGAAAGAGGGGAAAATAGCGAAAGAAGCAGCAGAGGAAGCAGAGAAGAAGCTGCTGGATGGAGCAGACAGTGACAGTGAGGAGGATAGCTGAATTGCCACAGTTATTCGTGTGTTTATAGTTAAAATTTAATGAGCAGTGATGTATTGATAGTATTAACAGTATATCTAGACTTACCCGATTAGGCAGTCAACAAAACGTCAACAAGTAAATATTTCGCCTTTTTGAAGACGAGACACAATTCACCAATTTATACTCAATTTGAGCAGGTTCAGCAGTTAAAGAGGGCCGATGCAGCTCTCGTACAACAACAAGTTCAAGCCGCAGAGGCACAGCAGATGGTCGCTGACTCTCCAGCGCAATTATAAGCGCGTCACGGCGATAGTTGCTGCCTTCATCGTCACGGTGCTTGTTGTTCTCAAGATCACCACCAACTCGAGTGGCTCGTCATCCAGATCCTTCTTCTCCTTTGGGAAGCAGCAGCAGAACTACATCGCACACCGTGGCTTCTTCAAGAACGACGTGTTGACCAAATCCGCCCTCATATTCCCCAGCATTGAGCATGCGCCATTCCTCAGAGAACTCACAGTCGACTCGCTCTTCAATTACCAGATTGATCCACAGGGAACCAAGACGTACCAGTACCCGGACATCGTCAACGAGGAGGACCAGAAGCTCAACAGTAAGATGAACGACGAGACCAACCAGATGATCAAGGTGAAGAACTCATTCCTGACACATGGGAAACTCAAGTTTGATGGTCCTCGTTCACCAGAAGTTGTTATAGTGACTGGGATTGACTTCGAGAGCAATGAGTTGTCGCATTTGACGAAGATTGTGCAGAACAGAGTCAACTACGCACAGAGACAGAAGTATGGTATTTATGTTCGTTGGTTCCAGGAATTTCTACCAATTTTACAGAATGTTGATGATAAGAAGGATTACAAGAAATTCGCAAAGCTCGCCATCTTGAGAAGTGCAATGTATGCCTTCCCTAACGCTAAGTATTTCTGGTACTTGGATGAAGATTCTGTGATTATGAAGTATGATGTTGACCTGCATAAGTACTTGCTCAATGATGACGTGTTGGATCCAATTTTATTAAGAGACCAGCCATTGATCCCACCAAACGGTATCATCCACACATACAAGAACCAGAAGGCATCCGATGTTGAGTTCATTATCACACAACTTGACCAGGACCTCAACGCGGACTCTTTCATCATCAAGAACACCTTCTTTGGCAAGTCATTAGTCGAGTTCTGGTCTGATCCACTCTTTAGAAAGTACCAGAACTTCCCAAAGCACATCGAGTCGTCATTACTACACATCCTGCAATGGCACCCAGTCTACCTGTCCAGAACCGGTATTGTGCCGTCGAGAACGATCGCGTCGCTGTACAGTGCCCTCGAGAGCTCTGGTGAGGACGACATCCACTACGCTGCGGGAGACTTTGTCGTTAACCTACGTGACTGTGAAGTGCGTGGAACATGCGGAAAGGAGATCGATCTGCACTGGAACATTGTCGAGAAGAGCAAGTAGTGAGAGAGAGATTAATAGACGAGTTATCAATCAACTTCGGCGTAGTTACCACCTTCCCTATTACCGTATCTACTGTATATCCCCAATGGATCCCAACTGGCCAATCAGAGTCAGCCGCTCGCTCTCTCTATCACTTAGTGGAATATCCGCTGACTCAGCGCTGACTAACAAACAAAAACATCAACATGATTTTTCGTCTTTTAAGTGACAGTGACAGCGAAATTGGCCTTTAAAGGAAAAAACGTTGGCGGCTATGGATTCGAGTGTATAAAAAGCGGGTGAAATCCGTCTGCTCTTCTTCTTTCGCTTTCACTTTAAAACATCAACAAGTAAAAGACAGAAAAGACAAAACAGTAAAAAATGTCCTCTGATAAACCACAGTACACACACTTCCCAGACTCCAGCAAGAAGGCCACACTCATCCTCGCGCCATTCTCAGGAGGTCAGCCAAAGTCCGGTGTCGAGAAAGGTCCCGCATTCCTCCTCGACCACGGCATCGAGAAGGACATCCAATCCCTCGGCTGGTCCACCGCCATCAGCGACCCGCTCGCCGGCACAGACTTTGAATCTTTGAAGCATCAAACCAAAGACACGGACCTCTACGGCATCTGTAAGAGTCCACAACTCGTCGGTGACGCCTGCAAGCTCATCCACGAAGCCGTCAAGACCGCACACGCCAACAACACCCTCCCAGTGACCCTCGGTGGTGACCACTCCATCGCCATCGGTACCGTCAGTGGCTCCTTTGCCAAATACCCTAATGCCGGTGTCCTCTGGATCGACGCACACGCCGACATCAACACGCCGAGCACCACCGAGTCCGGAAACCTCCATGGCTGTCCTGTCAGTTTCCTGATGGGTCTCGACAGCGCCAACACTCCACCGGCTCTCCAGTGGGTTCCATCGGTGCTCAAGCCGAACAAGATCGCGTACATTGGCCTCAGAGACGTTGATTCCGGTGAGAGACGCATCTTGAAAGAGAACGGAATCGCTGCCTTCTCAATGTACCATGTTGACAGATACGGTATCAACAAGGTGATTGAGATGGCCATCGAGGCGATCTCCGGTGATGACAAGGACACGCCGATCCATCTATCCTATGACGTTGATGCCATTGACCCATTGTTCGTTCCTGCTACGGGGACACCAGTGAGAGGTGGTTTGACACTAAGAGAAGGTTTATTCATTGCTGAACGTGTCGCTGAAACGGGTAAATTGATTGCGCTTGATGTGGTGGAGTGTAACCCGGACCTGGCTGTGCACGAGGGCCATGTTGTCGACACGATCACTGCCGGTGTGGCTGTTGCGAAGTGTGCATTGGGTGAGACGCTCTTGTAAGATGTGCTATAGTATTAAAGGTGTGATGATGTGTATGTGTATATCGTTAAGTTATTGTTAAGTTATTGTTGATGTAATGAGCAACTCTCAGAATTTAAATAGCAATGTAAGTGTGAGCAGGAATCAAGTATAAAAAGGGAGGTTGATACCCACTTGAAAACGAGACAATAAACACAATTATAAGATCAATAAGTACAATCAAGAAAAAGATGACTTCAATTATCGCTTCAAACCTGCCAGAGTCCACCACCAAGCAGCAAGTCCAGAAGTTCTTCGAGTTCTGTGGCAGAATCCAGAGAATTGACGACTCACTCAAGCTCTCCTCCTATGAAGGCGAGAAGGTGTTCCTCGTGACGTTTGTCTCGCCATCAGCCAAACAAACGGCACTCCTCCTCGACAATGCCGAACTCAATGGCTCCAAAGTCAAGATCCTCGAGTTCACCGAGGGCCCTGGCGGTGGTCCCGAGAACGCTATCGATGCGAGTGGCCCACCAGGATACATTGAGAAACCGGCAGACGTTGAGAAGCGCGTCGCACCAGCAAAGGGCACAGATGCCGAGATTGACGTTAGTGGCGTCACAAAGGGCGACAGCAGCACCACCACTGACCAACACGCGGACATTGAGCAGGAGTTGAAACCAAAGGCGCAGATATTCGCTGAGTATCTCAGTCAAGGATACGTCCTCGGTGATCCACTGCTCCAGAAGGCCGTCGCATACGACAGCAAGCACGGCTACAGTGACCGTTTCCAGCAGTTCCTGAAGGATGTGGACGACAAGTTCCAAGTGCAGGCGAAGAGCGAGGAGATTGACAAGAAGTTTGGTATCAGCAAGTATGTCAACAGGGCACTACAAACGGGTGTTGGATCAAGAATCGAACAGTTTTATAAGGATGTTGTCCAGGACACGAAACAGATCAATGACGAGGCACTCAGATTGGCTGAGCTTAAGAAGAAGGAGCAGCAGCAACAGGCTGGCACTGGCACCACTAGCTCCTCTTGATGATATTAAAATGAATGAAATGTTGATGTTGATGATGATGCTTTTAACCCCCCTTTTATAACAACTTTGAATCTCTACCCGTTGGATTATCAGGACTCAGTAATCGTAATCCACAAACCTCATATCTCATCTCTTTGAACATATCAAACAATTTCTCCCATCTCTTACCAGCATTACAATCACTCGTCTCCAATACCGGTGAAACATTCTCTGGATCAATCTCTTCATAGGCTGGACACCGTGCTCTTTCTTTCATATACTCCTCCTTTGGATCTCTCCATGCCCATGGCTTTGGTATTGGATGATCACTGAAATGGAAATACTTGATCCCAGGAATGAACAAATCACTCTGATCACTGATATTCGTAACATCAAAATATGCTCTCTGGTCATCAACGACATCACCATTCTCGTCCTCGGGTGGTATGTATTCATCAATGAATGGCTGATCGAATGGATCAGCTAGGAAACTCGAGTGATCTGTGACTCTATTCAGTTCAAACGTAAGACATCCATATGTCTGGTGTGGTATGATTAAAAAATCTGGAATATCAAGCTCCTTTTCACGCACGGAATCATCACTCTCTCGTATAATCTCATTAAGTTTCAATTCACTAGGATCCCTCATCTTTTGTCTTTTGAGTGACTTGTATAACTTGAACACATAATAGTTCAACATATCCATATCGAAATCATTGGTCTGTCTATTCTGGAACGACTTCTCCACACGTTGGTATAACTCCACAGAGGGTTGAATCACGAGTATGATCGAAGTGAAGAAGAACTCCTTCGTGAATGGATGTTGTGGTAGCCCATTGTAAAGACTATTGTAGAAATTTCTCTCTTGGATTGCATCACTACCCTCACCACCAATGAATCCCAGCTTCCCGTTTTTTTCCCATGGCTGGATCCGCTCTCTGACGATCAGATCTAATCTATGCTTCCTCTCATTCCTACTCAATGCTCTGTATCCAAAGTCCTCAGACTTGTACTTCCTTTCACCATCTTGCCCATCATACTTGTCTTTCGTCAGCCAATGAGCAGTCACACTTGCCAGATTAGCAGGTGGGACGAAGAACAGTTCATCAAGGTTCCCACTTGTCAAGATAGCATCAGCATCAAGGTAGATGATTCTATCATACTCAGTCTCGTTAAACACTAATAACTTCGTGAATGAACTGTCCCAGTAACTAGCCTTCCCCTCACTTATCACATCGACAGGCTTCAACACCACGCCGTACTTCTCAGCCCATATAGCATACTCTTCCTTGTAATCTAGCGAGCCACTATCAATAAGGCCTCTCTTGACCAGTATCACTTTCGTCGCGCGTGACTGGAACTTGTCGAGCTCTGCCATGATCATCATCGCGTTGCAAATGTGAGTCGAGGACGTAGCGTACAAGACATAAGCATAGCGCGACCAGTCCACCTTATCCTTCTCGACTCTTTCATATATCGCATCGATGAGCTCCTGATGGATGAACTTCACTTGTTCACGGTCATAGTCTATGAGCTTGAGTTGGGGAGCATCAACTGGAGAGAATGTTCGCTGATTTGGATGAAGCACTGGAATTTTAGACGACAAACCCTGTGAATTGCGGTTGTTGAGAAGGAACGTACCTGTGCATAGTAGGAACACCGTCACAAGCATCGCAGCAGAGACGTGACGTGTCAGTGCGCGCATTTATGGCCTTTTTATGTGCAAATATGGTGTGTTGGTGTGTAGAAGTTGGTGAAGTTGGTGAAGTTGACCATGCAAGATCTAACGCCTATTTTTTTTAGATCCCGCAGCTGAAAAGCTTAGCACAGGGACGAATCGGGGTCCACCGTCCGAAATTCCAAATGGCTGTTCAAACAAGTGACAGTAACGAAAAGACACCGAAAGAGCAGAAATCATTGTAAGATCTCCACCAACTTTTATTGATCTTGAAAGTGTGAAAAGCTGAGAGAAATAAACAATGAATTTGGTGAAACTTTGGGCCTTTTTATATTTTTTGGCAAGTTCGGCGGCTAATTATAAAGACTTCAGCGGCTAATCGAAAAGTAAACAAAGAATAAACAAGCCATAAATTATGACGTCAGTGACCTATTGTCTCACTAAATAATCATCACTTGTATATAATGTATCAATTTATCAGTTATATCACACTAAATTACTTGAAATAAATATCACTCAATCTGTGCATCCTCAGCTTTATCGTTCCAATCAGCGTGTGTCACAGCCAGTCTGTGCTTCCCAAACAATGGTGGCTGTCTCTGGACTCCCTTCTGTCTCAATACATACACTCTAAACTGATCAAACAATTCCCTTGTCTGATACTTAGCGTGCTCCATAATAGGAACATCGAACACTTCATCCAGTTCTTCCAAAGTGAGTGATTTAGTCTCTGGCAGGAACCACAAAACCAAAAAGAATCCCACAAAGTTCCAACCGGCATACCAACCAAACGCACCCTGAGGCTTGAAAGCATCCAACAATGAAGGCCATGTAATGGCTAGGACAAAGTTCCAGAACCACAAGTTACCAATAGCCAATGACGTACCCAGAGTTCTGACATACAATGGGAAACATTCTGCAGTGTATGGGAAAGTAACAACACCAGAACCAAACGAGTAAAAGATCGAAAACAAGTAGATACCCAATGAAATAGAAGCAACTCTTCCCTTTGGTGAAGCCTCTTCATCAATCCAGAACGAAAATCCAGTCATCAGGAGAAACAATCCCATGAATGGGAATGAAATCAACAACAAGAATCGTCTCCCGTACTTATCAATCGTGTAAAGAGCAGGAATAGCAGCAACTGTGGTCAAGACACCAAATCCAAGGGAGGCACCCAATGCGTTAATCTCTGCAAAGTTCGCCTCAATAAAGATCGAAGACGAATAGTAAGCGATAACATTAATACCACAGAACTGTTGCATAAAAGTCACAATACCAGACGCGATACTGGCGTTTCTGTTTCTTCTGATAGTGAACAGTTCCTTGACCCTCTGCCATGTTGGTGTATCAAGAGCTTCCTCCTCCTGTAGCAAAACATGTTGATAAAACAAATCTCTTGCGGCACAAATCTCGTACTTACGGATCGATCTCAACGAGTTATAGGCATCCAAATATCTCCCCTTACCCATCAACCAACGTGGAGACTCTGGAATGAATGGGACTTGAACACAGGCAAACAAGGCTGGAAGCATGGCAGAACCGAGCATCAGTCTCCAATTCAATCCACCACCAATACCATGGTCTGGGACGTAGTAGAACGCCATACAAAAGACATAACCAAGGGCAATACCCGCAGCTGTAAAGAACTGCCATAACACTGTTTTGAAAATAGTTAGTAACGTAATCGAATAGACTGGAAGAATTACATTGAAGTCAGACGCGCCTTTACGTCAAAGTTTCTCCGGCCGTTGGGAGTTTTTGACAGGTCGTATTTTCTCCGAATGACGTCAGACAAAAGAAAAAACAATAAACTCTCTCACTTTTTGAGTTGAGTCTTGATCCCCCAACGCAAAATTATAGCAACGTCCTCCTCCTCACTGAAATCTAGAAATACTCACTTGTCAAAGCACCACGGATCGCCGCTGGTGCAGCTTCTGAGGAATAAACAGGCACTGTAGCCGACTTTGGACCCAATCCAAACCCACCAAGACATGCTCTAGCAATAAACAAATGGAACCAATGTCTATCAACAAACCCCTGCCAGAAACAAGTCAATGCAGAAATCAAACAAGACCAGAATATGACAACTTTACGTCCATATCTCTTGTTCAGTGGGTCAGTGATAAATGAACCAATGAATGCACAAAATAGATATGGTGCACCATTGACTAGACCTTCTAACCATCTGGATCTATCATCACCGTTTCCAATTCCCATGTATGCCGGGTAGAATAGCAAAGCACCATTAATCACAGACTCATCGGCACCTTGAGTAGCAGCAGCCAGAGAAACAGTGAGGATGATCTGCCATAACTTTGGAGGAATATCCCATGGATGGTGTATCTCCCTGTAAAGACCCTGTTTCTCTTCATCTGATAGGAATTTCATTCTATTGTAGCCCTTTGGGTCTCTCGCTACTGCAGCAGCTCTAGCGAACAATTCAGGGTCGCCTAGATCGTGCTTCTTTGCAAAGCGTCTTCCCATGCTCATGACTTGCTCTTCATCGTACTGTGTCAGGATGTTCTGCTGATCAACTGGAGCCTCTGGGTCATCTTCCAAGACGGTTTGGGAACCATTGTCAAAGATCCCAGCGTTATTGGCCTTGGCTTTCTCATCCAAAGACTGATTGCTTGACTGTTCTTTATCTGAGACACTCATCTTGCAATAAACGGTTAATACTATAGAGGTACTACTTCCTACTCGGATATACAAACGGGGAATCCACAGCTTTATATACCCACTCATATATATACCCGCTCATAGTAATGAGCAGCGGTTTTTACCCTGCTGTCTATACGTCATCTCTCCATCAAAGTCGACGCTCAGAGGAAGTGGAGGGGCCAGAATCCTGCATAGAGACACATAAACTTTATACATGTCATAGACTGCCCAATTCGGAAATCGCAAGCGTAATCATGAAATTAATGGGGGTTATTATGTAATCGATATCTGAAAATTACCTAAGCGTGAAAATTTTGATTATAATAATTTGATTAATTACCCAATTTTCGACGAAGAAGCTGAAGAAAGCATCACCGGCAGATTACTCATCTTGCCCATTATTGATTCTTATATTGAAATTCTTGTGGTGAGAATATGAACCGTCGTGATTTAGATACGGTACTATTGTTATGTGCCTGTTGATCATCCAGGCTTTGATTGATATTTGAGTACATCACGGTTTCTGCTTGTGGGATGCCTTGCAAGTTGCATCATCATAATTGACGGCATTATCTGGAAATAATCCGTTATGTAACTTGTTTCTTCACAATCGAGCAAGGGTTTCTGCTTAATCTGTTCTTGTCACAGATCATCAAGTGTTTGATCGATTACTAGTTCTTCTGGCAGTTAGTGATACCTTGTTAGACTACACAACGAACAACCTGGACACAGTCGAATCTGTGCACATATTTGGACATGTTGTGCAGTTTGATGTGACCCAGTTGGTTGTTTAACTAATATATACCCCTTAATTGATTCCCTTAGTGATGTATTTGAGATAAGTAGGAGGACATGGCATCGTATTTCGTTACTATTCTAACACTTATAAGGAACTCGGATCTATCACTGTCTTATACAGTATTACACTGTCGAGTTTTAAACTGCGTGCCAGATATGGTTTCAATCAAGCAGTGCATTCTGTGATAATACAGATAGTAGACAGTATATCTTCAACCGTAATCAGAAGAGACTGACTGAGTAGTAAGCACGTATCTTAGCAACCACCACATCGCACTCTCCAATCAAACGAGTCTAGATCTCCGCAGGTTGTCTTGCCAATTCTCCAGCAAGATCAAATAAAACGCGTAAAGACGCGACAAAACGCGACAAAACGCGAGACGCGTCAAGATTTTCATAATGTTTGTTTTGGTAAACACGCCAAATTTAACGCGTTTTTATTGTCTGTGCAGATCGAGATGAGCGAAAGGGACCAAAATAACCGTGACTTTGGTCTATCTTTGTTTTCATTTCAGTTGAGAGATGGGCGTTGTTTGCAAAACTCGGGAGAAAATGTTTTGAATATCCTTTTTGTTTCCTCATAACTTATCAATCAACTCCAACTAAACCTCCCTCCCTCCATCCCCTTTAGAAGTATAGAGAAAGGAAAAGAGGTTATAGCCATGTCCTTCACTATCCACCAAGATGCTGAGCCCTCAAACTCTCTGTCCCAGTGGCTCCAGGACTTCAAAACAAGCGAGGACTCTTATAAGCCTCATCTTCTGAACCTCCTCACTTGTGTCTCCACAACCGTCTCCCCTTCCACTGCAAAGACTAAAGCCATCCAGAAGCTCGTCGAGCTGCACAATGAGCTCCAGAGACTTCTCATCACAGCCACTGCCGGTACTTTCAGAGCAGAGTCACTGATGGAGTGGTTAGAGAGAGCACTGCCAGTCTATGCCATCTATGTGGAGCAATTCGAACTCAGCCAGGACATGATTGAGATGGAGATGCAACTGATGAAGCAGCCACTCGTCCGTGTGAACCAGCTGTACAAGCGTCTGAAGTCCCTGAGGGCTTGCAGTCATAACACTATTGACGATGCAGCAATGAGAAGAGTCAAGAGACTATTAACTGCTGCAAAGGAGAAGAACGAACAGGAGAACTTGAAACTGGACCTCAACGACTTCTGGTTCGGTGATGTCATGGAGCTCGAGTATATGGAAGATGACAGTGAACTTGGTTCCAGTTTGACCCTACAATACTTCAAAGTGGAAGACATCGTCAAGAGAGACTACTTCGAGTTCAGATTGGTGCATCCATCTCAACGATTCAGTGAGTTCCAGATTGTTGAAGTTGTCCAGCTGAACAACGACCAACTTGCAGTCTGTGCCATGAAGCGCAAAGGTGGCCGTTCGCTAATGTTCCCACTCTTGAAAGTGAATGAGTTTGAACTGGAACAGAACGACGTCATGGGAATCCTGTTGGCGAAGTACATGAATGGCTGCCGTATTGAACTGGTGCTCAAGTGTCCTGAGGCAAAGCAGATGCGTCAGTGGAACGAGCTCATGGAGAGACTCAGTGAGTTACCATTTGGATTTGAAAAGAAGTGGCAGAAGCAGCAACAGCTCTTGAATGATAAGACTGGCTGTGGACTCAAGCTAGAAGAGCCATTCCAACCATCGTTGTTGAGAAAGTCTACTCCATTGATCTCCAGACATGACTCTTTGGAGTATGTTCAAACCCCAGAGGAGGAACACTATCCAGACGATGTTGAAGCCATTGAAGAAGACGAGGAAGAGCTCGACGAACAAGAAGTTGGTGATGTTAGAGCCCCATTGATGGATGTGTCGAACCTGTTATCGATCAACAAGGTCGAAGCCTCTCCAAACCCTTCACTGATAGCCTTCACAAAGTCTGAGAAGAACTTGAATCTGAACTCCACTTTCAACAACTCCACTTCCGAGCTTCAAGAACGTATGGAGAAGTACATTACGCGGACGCCTGTTGAGTACGAGACGACACGTACTATCAAGAAGCGTAAGTCCATCTTCAACTTGTTCAAGAAGAACGCCTCTGAGCCAAACTTTGACATCATCAAGAAGAAGCCATCAACTTCCTCTTTGGCCTCAACTAGAGAACTTCCATTGAGTACATCAACACCACAAAGAGAGAAGCCACAACAGAGAGAGACAATGGCATCTCTCAACAGAAACCTCAAATCCCTCAAGATTGACACCTCAAGCACTTCCATCTCCACACAACTCTCTTCAATCCCATCGCCTTTCTCTGCTTCTCCAATCCAGTACAATGAGGCCAGAGAACTGACAACAGAGGAAGAGGTCCAACTATCACAATCACACATCATCAAGGTCGTCAAGGGAACCACTCTCCTCTCGCATTGGAACTCCTCCATCAACAAATGGGAGATCCTGGGCTCTTCGACGCCATCACACAACACGCTCAAGTTCCTCATGAACGACATCAGCAAGACCTTCCTCATGACCCTTCATTCCCTCGACTCTATAGTCCCAGACCTCATTGTCCCACTACCATCATCACAAATCCACATCTCGCACTCGAGTGCCCGTGACTTGCAACTCCGCTGTCCTACCTCATTCACCAACACCGCCCTCTTCACCATCACCATCCGCTGTTCCAATGTCTCCGTCCTCAACGAGATCCAAGACCAGATCCACCTCATCAAGAACCACAACACCAACAAGGGAACACTACCAGGAAGCGACTCGTACAGCTCTGAGATCTTCGACAGCGAAAAGCCATCGAACTCCACCTCCATGAGCTCCATCTCGCTTCTCCAGGACGACATCCAATCGCTTGGTGGTCCATCCCTCTACGGTAAGCCACAGCCAATGTATGGTATCACAGGAGGATCCCTCTCGACGCTCTCGCTCGGGACATTGAACTCACCAACGCACTCGACGGCACCACAACCACAATCACAGCAGCTCCAAACACTTCTCTTGAAAAGTGACGTGAAGATCAAGCTGCATAGACGTGACTCTGATGGTGACTGGATTCCGATCTCGCTTGGTCGCTTCTCACTCTCCTCGAACATCAACAACCCGGCCTTCTCCAAGTTCGATATCCATTACACGGACAAGAAGACCACACAGGAGAAGAAGATGGATGTCCTGGTGCGTAATGAGAGATGTCAGCGCATTGGCCGTTCCGGTATCGTCTTCCATGTCCTCGAGGACGCAACTGGAAATGAGAGGGAACATCTCCTCGAATTCCGTAACAGCAGCGAGTGCAAGGAGATATACGCACTGTTGGTATGATATGTATATGCATGTATAGTAAGTAAGAACATTAACGAATTGAACATTGCGCTGTCGACGTAGAGAAGCATCAACAAACAACAACAAACAACAAGTCATAGTTTTTACCCTTATTCTAGTTTCTATTCCCTCAATCAACCCTATCCTTATATACACTAATGTCTCTCCTCGAAGGCCAGGATCGCGGCACTGTGGATACTACGTCTGAGGTCCTGGTAGTCGACATCATGAGTGTCCTCGACTTCACCCCACTTCTCCGTCTGGAACACAATCTCCAAAGACGCAGCATGGGCAATCTCCTCCAATGAAACCTCAATCCCATGCTCCTTCAACTCATTACTCTTACTCAGCGCCGTCAAGAGTCCACAGATCAGTGACTTTGCAGTCAATGTAACCTTCTCAACGGCAACCAAGTCGAAGTAGTTCAACTTTCTCAAGAACTCTCTTGCCTTCTCTCTCGTCTCAGCGGTCTGTTGGTTTCCTCTCAATCCGTCTTTGTCTGAGTCCAAATACGTCAACTCAACACCACCAAGTAGCTCCTCGACCTGCTTAATGATTGGTCTGTATAATCTCTCTTGTTCCTCTCTCAACTTTCCTTCGTACTCATACGCAGGAGAGAACACCAGCAGCGTGTCTGTGTCCAAGTATCTCAACAGATCGGTGATAATCCCCTCCTTGTCACCAATTTTAGCCATACCTTCAGGATCCTTACTGGATTGTTCAAGGTCAACAACACGAGATGCGAGTGATGTTAATGGCAATGAGTGTGGTTTGATGTTGAGTGTTGTCAGCGAACTCCACTCGTGCGCTATGAGTCCAGCGAGGAGGGATCTGCTGTGTGGGACAGCGAGCGGGTTCCCCAGTGGCGTACGCAGCGGCTTGCTGTCTAGTTGGATCTGGAGCTTGTTGTTGTCTGCTGCTGGTGCGACGTCGACTGTCTCCCAGAAGCGGGTGAGCGTCTTTGCGAGTCTGTTTGATTCGGAGACGACATTGGACTCGATGGTGGTGTCTCTTCCCAGCGGAGCGGCAGAGTAGCAGCGTCTCGCTATGAGTCTGAACATTATTTCTGTTGTAGGGGAGTTGGATTAGTTTGTTGTTGGTGATGGCGGTTAATTAATTGTTTGTTGATCAGGATTTCGATCTGATTAAATACTCGAGATGGCACTTCGGCGGCTAATCTTGATCAATTAAACAGCGAAACGGTGAGTATTTCCTATAAAGTGGAGATTGACATGTGATGGGATTACTTAGTACTATAAGTAGTGAATATATACAAATAGTAATGAGATTCAGCTTCTTTAAAGTGAGAATTGTTGATGTTTCGACTCTTTAATCACTATAAACTCCGGGTAACTAATCCATCAACATTACCACCGTTAACCACCAACTAGTTTAACTAGTTCATACTCTCACCAACCACCAACCACCGACTACTTCCCACAAGTCACGATTCACAATGTCGCTCTCATCCGAATCCCTCCAGCAGATGCTCCTCGAAATGGACCAGCAGCTCAAGACGAACTCCTCCCAACTCCAGCTCGTCACGCAGCAGATCAACCAGAAACAGACGACAGAGAGACTCCTCCAAGCCGCATCCTCCGAGATCACCTCCTCCACAGCCAATGAATCCTCGCCACACGTCTACGAAGGCGTCGGGAAGGTGTTCGTCATGACACCAGTGAAAGACTACACCAACGAGATCAACAAGCAGATCGAAGACAACAAAGACACACTAAAGGCACTCACTCTCAAACAACAATACCTCAAAACGTCAGTCGAGAAGACCGCCAAATCGATGCAGGCAATCCTCACAGGCAATCCACTAGAGTAATATCCACTACAAACCCCCAACAATCAATTCAATTAATACCATGTTAGAGTATAACGTGTACATTATATAGACATCAGTAATTAAACAGCACTGTATCCGCCTCTTTCCCTGCTTCCCACAACCTTCTGCACAACCTCCATCACGAGCCCCGGAATCGCCTTGATCGTGTCCATGAAGTCGTGCACCGCGTCACCAAAGTCTGCCGGCGTTCTGCTGCTCGACACCCACGCACTAGCGACAATGTATGCACCAAACACGAGCACTAGCACGATAAACAGCCACGTAAACCATCCCCACGAATCATCAGCCTCTTTCTCGCCACCATCACTTGGTGGGCTCACTGGGACTTCTTTATTCCCTTTCAAACAGGCTCCAGGAGTGTCCCAGCGCACAAGAAGCTCGCCCTTGCCTTCACTCCACTCAACGACAGGCTCTTTCTCCTCCGCACAGTGCAATTCGAGCTTTGCCTTCACAGTGTTGGACCCCCATGACGTCTCGTCCAGTGCAACCACAACGTCTGTGTCATTGGCGCTCTCCACTTTGTAGTTCAGGCCGTTCCCGAAAGCAATCACTTCCGTCGTGAGCGCCTCCTTCCCAGGCAGCAACACCTGCTGGACACCGCACACCTGCGCGTTCTTCGGACACACGCCGCCAGCGACCTCCTCCACTTGGTCACAGAGGTTGAGGTACCATGTCAGGTTCGTCTGCGATGGCGGTGTGTCGTGCAGTTGCGATGTGGAGCGGATCGCAGTGAAGACCTCGCTGAGCTTGTACTTGTCGAGCTCGTCACGCTTGCAGTCAATTGCAGTGGCTGGTGGGATTATAAGGGAAAGCGACACGAGGAAAGCAACTGTAGCCTTTTCAAGCAGCGTAATTCCCAGCATTTCTCTACTGTGTGTGTTAGTTAGCGCTAAATTGTTTAGTTGGTGATGTTCAATTTTCATTACAAAGAGGAATTTAATACTGGATACTGGTATCTTAATGATCAATTAGTGGAATCACCCGTCATGAGAATTGGACCTTCTAATTGTGTATTCGATTAATGTGTGTAGTTCTCTTCTTTGTACATTGATCGCCGTTACGTATTCCCAACAATCTCTTTTTGCACTGATAGTGTGGAGATCTATGGATCGTGAGTAGTAATACTAAATGAGCCATAGGAGTAATAGAATGAACTGATGTCTCACTAAAGAGTGGTTTAACATTATAGGAAACTTCTCTACATTCACACGTTACAGATATATCAGTATCCCAGTATCAAATGGATCGAAAGTCCTTTGATTCTACCCATTAACCCTCTGATTTGTCTTATTGACACCAATCATGTACCTCTGTAAGACCTAATATATTGCTACTATTATCCACGTGATTGTATGATACTAGCCCTAAAATAGTTTAACCCACACACCACACATTAAACTCAAAACAGTCACACCTCATCACAATTTTTTATCCGCACACCCACACACCTCATGAAAAATTCCCATCGGCCATAGTCAAGGCAAAATTTCCACATCAAAACAAATAGAAGAGACAAACAGCTCCCCACCAGCAAGGCCAAACATCAACAAAATGACCCGTTACGCCGCCACTGCCAC
>JAJMFU010000060.1:0-41434 GCA_030574915.1 Komagataea wickerhamii | reverse complement strand
GTCTATGAAGCTGTGGGATGTGGTGATTCCATCTATTGTGCGTGATTTCAAAATAGAAGTTCTGAATCACGACACGTTTGGTGGACGAATCATGTACTACTCGCTGAATAGGATATCCCTTATATATCCCCGGGACTGGGCGACAGACATAAGGTGCACTAACAATCGCCGTTTACCGGGTATTGTCCTGAAAATTGGTGATGGAACTTGATTAATTTAACTCATGATGATAATTTATTGGTGCACCCGACTCGTAGGTACTCCATTAATCCCAATCTGACGAATATAACTTGTATGGCACCAACTGTTTGTTCCTGTCTGTATGTTCTCTTCTTCAGATGATCGGCATGTTTCGGAGATAGTTGGCTCCTCGGACCGTGAGATACTAATACAATATAAGGGGTAGCCTCTACGACATTCTCTATCAAAGACATACACTTAAATTAAATAGGAGCAGCTACTTAGATGGCAGCAGACTTTCTGAAGTTCTTACCAGCGTAGACAGCCTTGTCACCGAGTTGTTGCTCGATTCTGAGGATCTGGTTCAACTTGGCCAATCTCTCGGATCTGGCTGGAGCACCAGTCTTGATCTGTCCTGATCTCAAACCGACAGACAAGTCAGCAATGAAGGTGTCCTCAGTCTCACCGGATCTGTGGGAGACCATGACACCCCAGCCAGCAGCGTAGGAGTCTTGAGCAGCCTTGATGGACTCGGAAAGAGTACCAATCTGGTTAACCTTCAATAGAAGAGCGTTGGCGGACTTCTTCTCAATGGCAGTGGCAATTCTCTCTGGGTTGGTGACAGTCAAGTCATCAGCAACGATCTGGATGTCAACGTTGGCCAGGAAGTGGGTCCATGCCTCCCAGTCATCCTCAGCGAATGGGTCCTCAATGGAGACAATTGGGTACTCCTTGATCAATTGTTGGTATAGGGCAGCAAGCTCCTCACCGGACAACCACTTGGATGGGTCGGACTCTGGGTTCTTGAAGTCCAAGTCGTACTTACCGTCCTTGTAGAACTCGGAGGAGGCAACGTCCAAAGCAATGGAAACCTTACCCTCGTAACCAGCCTGCTTGATGGAGTCAACAATCAAGTCAAGAGCCTCCTTTGGAGTGGAAATGTCTGGAGCAACACCACCCTCGTCACCAACGTTACCGGCAGATTGGCCGTATCTCTTCTTAGCAAGGGACTTCAAGGTGTGGTAGACCTCGGAACCAATTCTCAAGGCCTCGGAGAAGGTGTCGACACCGGTTGGGACAATCATGAACTCCTGGAAGGCAAGAGCACCACCAGCGTGGGAACCACCGTTCAAGACGTTTTGGAATGGGACTGGAAGGACGAATGGCTGCTTGGTGGCAGAGAGGTCAGCTAGGTGCTGGTATAGTGGGACGTTCTTCTCAGCGGCGGCGGCGTTGGCGGCGGCAAGGGAGACACCGAGGATGGCGTTGGCACCGAGCTTGGCCTTGTTTGGAGTACCATCTAGAGATAGAAGGAACTCATCAACCTTGGCTTGGTCCTTGACGTCAATGTTGGCAGCAATCAGAGCTGGGGCAATGGTCTCGTTGACGTTGGCAACAGCCTTGAGGACACCCTTACCGAGCCACTTGGACTTGTCACCGTCTCTGAGCTCTAGAGCCTCGTGGACACCGGTGGAGGCACCGGATGGGACAATTGATCTGAAGGTACCCTTCTCGGTGGTGAGCTCGACCTCGACGGTTGGGTTACCACGGGAGTCGTAGACGTATCTGGCGAAGACGTTGGAGATGGCCATTGTGCTTAGATTTGTGAGTGTGAGTTGATATCAATTGGATTGATGGAGAGATTAGAAGGGAGTAGGTGAAAAAAGAGGGCGAGCAAGGAGAGAGGTATTTATATTTATGGGCGATGCGACCCGGTGGTGTTCGTCATTCGCGGTGGTGAAAGTGTTAACAGGTGATGGCACATCCCAAAAAACTGTGTGATCGTGACGGGATGGCGAAAAGAGGAAAGTGGTGATGAGGAGACGAGAGACGTGTTACGATGTTTACAGGAGGTGTCTGTCTGTGCGTTCAATTGACGTCAGTTGAGTGCTCAATTGGGTCGATTGTCCACAGTTGGTGCTTCTGTTGCTAAACTCATCTGCTTCTCTTCCGGGTTCTCGAAGTGAAGTGGGCCACGCCGGGGGGGTTTGAGAAGTGGTGTGTGGGTTTTAGGTCGGAATATTAAGTAATTAGTCATGTGATATCACGTGTTTTAGGGACGGATGTTAGGTCTCGAATATTTCCTCTTTCGGTGCTATGAGTGACACATACGCCATTTCGAAAGGGCCAATGGATGACGAGGCAAATGGGCAGCTCGCTTGACTATGCGGAAGATACTATCCGTTGTCATCGAGTACATAAGTGCATATCTGATAACGAATAATGGCGGTCAATCGGTGGTCATGGGAGTTAGATGAGTCAATTGGTGGGACAGTGGACGGTTATTGGGCTAGACAGACAGACAGGGTAGTAGTAATAAGTGCTAGTAGTTGTTGCTGTTCTTTGCCCCTCCTCTCTCCAGGCAGCACTCCCTCTACGCTCTCCGCCTAACTTCCACTGAAGTAAAAATTCCCTCCTAGAGGACTAGTCCTCCCCCGCCAACTGTCCCGCCTAGCAATTGACACAAAAAAATCTAATGTGTGACCAGACCCGCTTTTACGTAAGATCAACAAACAAGACAAGAGACAAAAAGTACTCGGACAATTGGACGAAAGGTCATCGGATCCCGCTGATGAGAGTACAAATATAAATACCGGCGTCTCTGCCCCTTCCGTCTCTCAGCGGTTAATCTCTCAAACAGCGAAACTACCACCAGATACAAATGACAACTTACCAATACCAGTCACAGCTAAAGAAGCTTCCCATCCCGGACCTCCAGCAAACATGCCAGAAGTACCTCGAAGTGCTGAAGCCGCTGCAGACCGAAGAGGAGCATAAGCGCACTGAGCAGGCCACAAGAGAGTTTCTCGAAGGAATAGGCCCACAATTGGACCAGCAACTGCGCGAGTACTCCAAGTCCAGAGACTCGTACATTGAGCAGTTCTGGTTCGACTCTTATCTGAACTACGATTCGCCTGTCGTGCTCAACTTGAATCCGTTCTTCATGCTCGAAGACGATCCGACGCCCGTCAACAATACACAGGTCAAGCGTGCCACTTCTCTCACCCAGTCATCCTTGAACTTTGTCAGAGCACTGAGAAGAGAAGAACTCCCTCCAGATGTCATCAGAGGCACTCCGTTCTGTATGGACCAGTACAAGAAGATGTTTGGTGCAGCCAGAATCCCTACCCAGTCAGGCTGTGTCATGCAAAGTGACCCATCTTCACACCACATCATTGTCCTTTCCAGATCTCAGTTCTACTGGTTCGATGTCCTAGACAAGAACAACAACCTGATCCTCTCTGATGATGAGCTCGCCATCAACTTCCAATCCATCATCAACGATTCATCAAAGTCCACTCCTTCGGAAATTGCAAGATCATCATTTGGTGTTTTGACGACAGAGAACAGAAAGAACTGGGCAAACTTGAGAAACACCCTCCTCAACGACCCAACCAACTACAAAATCATCAAGATCATCGACACTGCCCTGTTCGTTGTGGTCCTTGACGACCTTGAGCTGGACTCACTCAACGACCTCTCCAAAAACATGCTTTGCGGTCTGTCCATCCTAGATAAAGGTGTCCAGGTCGGTACCTGTACCAACAGATGGTACGACAAGCTACAGCTCATCATCACCAAGAACGCCAAAGCAGGTATCAACTTTGAACACACTGGTGTTGACGGTCATACCGTCCTCAGATTCTGCTCTGATATATACACTGACTCCATTCTAAAGTTTGCGAAGGCAATCAACCCTGCCTCGCCATCAATCTGGAAGTCACAATCCCCAGTCATTACCAACAAGGACAACATTGACACCAATGTGATTACCATCCCTAGAAAACTTGAGTGGAATTTGACTTCGGAACTCTCACTATCTTTGAGATTTGGGGAGACGAGACTATCTGATTTGATTGCACAAAATGAGTTCTCAGTGTTGGAGTTTAGCGGGTATGGAGCCGATGGAATCAAGAAGCTCAAATGCTCACCAGATGCATTTGTCCAGATGGCTTTCCAGGCTGCTTACTACTCATTGTATGGTAAGGTGGAGTGTACATATGAACCAGCAATGACGAAGCAGTATCTACATGGAAGAACAGAAGCTATCAGAACTGTGTCTTTGGAGTCCAATCTGTTTGTTAGAAGATTCTTCGAAGATGTCTCTGGTGTCGAGAAGTTGGAGTTGTTGAAAGCTGCCTGTGCAAAGCACTCTAAGACGACCAGAGATTGTTCCCAGGGACAGGGCCAGGACCGTCATCTGTATGCTCTGTTCAATATCTGGAAGCGTTATGTCGTTGACCAGGAACACTCTGACACTGAAGATGATGCTGCTTCAGATTCCACGATTGGCAACAACAAGGCATCGTCGTCAGACAAGTTCAACGCAAAGGAGATTCCATCCATCTTTGCAGACAATGGCTGGGACAAGCTGAACAACTCGATCATTTCCACTTCGAACTGTGGAAACCCTTCACTTCGTGTGTTTGGCTTTGGGCCTGTCACATCGAATGGATTTGGAATCGCATACATTATCAAGGAGCATTCTCTAACTGTCTGTGTCTGTTCCAAGCATCGTCAGACTCAGAGATTCACCGACACGTTGAAGAAGTACTTTGAGGAGGTGTACCGTATCTATGAAGACGAGGTTGAGAACGCAAAGATCAAGGCCGCAGAGAGTGAGATCAGAGGTAGACTCCAGCGTGAGAAGTCTGGTCATTTGAACTACTTGCTTGGTGGATATGGATACTTTGACTTGGAGGATGATGAGATCAAGTCGAGAGGAAACTCGCCGGATAGATTGAAGGGATTGAGACGTAGTGGATTCAGTGCGAAGTTGTTGAGTGAAAAGTTGAGATTGGCGGAGTATTAGGGTATTTATTGGATATTTATGACATGAATGATGATTAGAGATATATGAGAAATTAAATGTAGTTAGTGGATGGACTACTTTGTCAGTTCGGTCTTAAGAGTAGTGCACTGAGTATATACCTTGACTACTAGTCAAGTGCTCAGCCCTAAGCCACATATATTATATTTGATTTAGTGGTAGCTTTAGATCGAACTTAGAATATAATTATAGTAGAGAGTTGGTTAACTTTAGAGAACTACTTCAGACATAGTAACTATGGGTATAAATTATCTATTGTACACAGCTGACACGAGCCAAAACTATCTAAAGAGTCCAGAAATGAAAGAAAACAAACGTCGTAAACCAGGAAGCAACTCAACAACTCACTTAAATGAGCAAGTAGGCGGCGACAACACCGGCAGCAGCGATTCCTGCGCCTTGGAGTTGGTTGGCAGCACCTTCGTATTGCTGCACAGAGGCGATAGTGTAGTTGGAGTTGTAGGTGGTGTAGAGCGTTGGGGTGACAGTGACATCAGTGGAGGCAGCGGTGCTGACAGTGACAGTAGGCGTGGTGGTGACGTCGACGTAGGTGATCTCTTCCTCAGAGGAGACTGGAGCAACGGAGGTGGTTGGGGAAGAAGTCAAAGTGACAACTTCGTCTGGCTGAGTGGTAGTGGTGACAGTGGTGTCGATTGGGGTGGAGGTGGTGACAGTGGTGGTGGACTCGGTGCAGACCTCAGTTCCACAGGAAGTGATGGTGACGAGGGTGGTGTGCTCATCGGAGACGACAGCAGTGGAGGTGATCTCGGTGGAGGCAGCGAAGGCCAAAGCGGAAAGGGCTAGAGGAGCAAGGACTTGAGTGAATTGCATTGTAATTACTTGTGTGTTTTGAATGAGTGTAAAGTAGTTGGAAAGTTATCAAAGGAGTGACTGTTGATGATGGAAAGAATAAAAGAAGGAGAGTTGGTGAATTATTGAGGAATCGAAGGAGTATTTATATTAAGAAAGACGCGGTCAAGGGAGGAGAATTCAACATAGTCTGACTTGGGAATTGGGTCGTAACGGTTTGGATTTGGTGAAAATTGGACATGATTTGTTTACTGTCTTCTGCAGATTTGTTATGGGTTTTATGCATGATGGAAGGTTAATTTGCGACGCGTCTTGCATTAATCGTTACGCGTTTTTGAGAGGGAAATGGAACAATAACTCATGATTTTGGGAGTAAAAAGGTGGTTTAAAATGGATTACTGTAATATTTGGATAGCAAATAGTATACTTAAGCTCTTCTCTGTCCTTTCAGCGGTCTTTATAGCTCATATTTTCAATTTTTCTTCTTCAAAAACGCGTCGAGTATGTCTTCACGACGCGTCAAATCGCCAAAGGAACACTTAATATCCACGCGACTCCATCGATGATCTGTTTATTAAACAAACAAACGCTCGAGATGCGCCATCGTGTTACTATTGGTCCAATTTGGGACGCGTCGAGTCCAGAACAAGAACTTCCGCTTTCCTAAAAGGTCCAGAACTTGGCCCGTTGTCACAGTATATCGACCGATGAGCCTCAACATATTCACCTAGAACTTGAGCGATGGCACTGGGTTTACGCATACTCAGTGCCAGTGGCAGAGCATCATGGCCTTATTTTTGAGACAGTACCTAATACTTAATACCAGCAGTTATTCATTTAGTACAGTACTTAATATTACAACACTCTCATCACTAGCTAAAATGGACATTAGTATAACACAGCAAAAACACTCTCTATAGTACTATCATCAAGAATCATTATCATAAAGCTCATCAATCAGTCAGTTAAGTCAGCTCCTTAGGCAAGTTCCCACTACACAACCATCCAATAGGCTGCTTCGTGTTCTTCTCCCGATCAATCACACGGAAGTCCTCCAACAGTTTAATACACTCCTCGACAGTGTATCCTTTACTCGTGCCCTTCTCCACGGCATGGTAGATCGCCTTACGTCTGTTGAACTTCTTCGATGTCGCAGGCTCGCGTCTCCAACCGGTCTTGTACTCCAACTCCAGTGACTTGATCGATGGTTGGTTGTTGAGGCCGATGGCGTACTCGTTCCAGACCTCCTCGACGGAGCTCGGTGCCTTGATGAAAGAGTACTCCTTCTCGTAGACCTTGCGTCTCTTGTTCATCTCCGTGCCGTTGAGCGTTGGGACAGAGGACTGTGCTTGCGATTGGAGGTTGTTCATTGAGGATGGGAGAAGCTGCGAGGACGAAGCAATTGGAATCAGTGGGACATGTCTCTGTGTTGTCGTTGTCGTGTAGCTTCCCAATGGGTCGTCTAGAATACTGGAATGGTCAGTGTGTGACTGTTGTTGTTGTTGCTGCTGCTGTTGCTGTTGCTGTTTCCTCTTGTTCTTGCGCTGCTGTTGCTGTTGCTGTGTCTTGTCCGGAGAAAGTGACTGTCCTGGCTGAACTTGTCTGATCCCGTTGACTTGTCCCTGACTGAGCAGGTGTTGATGGCTAACGCTGACTCTGTTTTGCTGCTGCTGTTGTTGTGGTTGAGGCTGTTGATTCTGCAATTGTTGCTGGAAGGACAATGAGGACATTTGATTCTGCTGCTGCTGCTGCTGTTGATGCTGCTGCTGGTACTGTTGTTGCTGACTCTGCTGCGAGTGCTGGTTGTTCGTGTGTAGCGATGGTGATAGCAGATGGTCGGCGGCTGTCAGACGAGGGTTCAATAGTGAAGCGCCGTTGGCCATGCCGTTGTTATTGGCACCGCTGTTGCCTGTGCTGTTCGTAGTGGCATTGGAGCCGCCTGTCTGTGTGGTGGTGGACGAGTTCAGCGTGATGGAGTTGATGAGGGATGCCTCGTTAGCGCTCGATGTGGGATGCAGGGCGCCTAGTCCAGAGAAGTCGTTCATGTCCAGATTCATAATGTTGTTGACGCGCTGCAAAATGCTCGTCTCGCGCTGCTCCTCATACATCCGGTTCTCCTTGTAGACATCGAGAAACAGCGACGCCAAAGTCGTGATCTGGTTCTGGTGTTTGGCCTGTTCTAATTGAAGATTCTTCTGGTTGAACTGGAAATCGTTCTGGAGAATGTACAAATGGTTCTCATAGACTTTGAGCTGGTTCTCAAGGTTCTTCACCTGCTCTTTGAGACGATTGACCTCGTCTAAGGGCATGGACATGGCACGGTAGTCTGTGTTTATCTGGTTTGTATTGGAGGTTTAGATCGCTATCTTCCTTTTGTTTACCTCTTTTGTTTACCTTTGTCTGAGTCTGAGCCTTGTCTCGTCTCTTGTCCAGTTAATGGCCTTTGGGTGAGTTTTTTTCTGGACAAGTTTTTCTTTCATCCCCTAGTTGTTTTGAAAAAGGCAATTTGCGTCCAAGGGACAAGCCGGGTAATACTGATGAAATGGTCAAGAAAGCTCAATCCGGGTGGACATGGGTGGACTGTGTTCATCTTGACTGTAAACTAAGACCTCTTTACTCCTACGACCTTTGTCCTTCCGTCTGATTCTCAGAGAAATATTATGTAGACAGTAGGGTCAGGCCCTGTCCTGTCCGTCTCTGTTGTCTATTCTTCTTGTCTGCTCTGTCCGTCAAAGAGTGTCTCTGGTTGTCTCATGACCGAGACGTCCGTTGTGTCAAATTTTCAACTCTTAGGACAGGTCAGACAGCACAGACAAACAATAGATGTCTGTCCACAATAATAGATAGATCAGACATGACAGACACATCCATCCCATGGGAAGTCTGAAGACACACTGGACACCTCTTGACTGGTACGTCTCTTGTCTCTACTGTCCCGTCTACGAACTACAAGACACGGATAGTACAAAAGTCATTAACATTCAATATCAACGCTGGTATGGATGGTAGTTCCCTCCGTGTCTCTGGTATCCACGGCCTCTACCGCCTCTTCCGCTTCCGCCTCTTGGTCCTCTTGGGGCGTTTATTGGTGCGTTTGGAGCTGGTGGTGGTGGGACAGAGCCGACTGTCTGTGGCTGTTGCTGCTGTCCGTCAGCTGGAGGAACACCATCAACGGCCGGAGCAGCACCACCTTGACCCTGTTGGAACTGCTGTTGCATCATCTGTAGCTGCTGAGCGTATTGAGCGAACTGTGGGTTTTGTCCACCTTGTTGTTGTAACTGGGCCCAGTATTGAGCCATGTTCTTGTAGTACTCGTTCATGGCCTCTGGAGTGAGTCCGTAGTAGTTGTTCTGCTGCTGCTGCTGCTGCTGCTGTTGAGCGTTGGCAGCTGGGTACGCAGCTGGTACTTGAGGAGCGGCGTTCTGGCCGTATCTTCCTCTTCCCTGTTGCATGTAACGCTGTTGTTGAGATGCGATATGGTTCTGTTGCTGTTGTGGGCCTCTTGGTTCGGCTCTCTTCACCTCGATCTGCTTGCCGTGGAAGTCCAGGAATCTTCCCTGGCAGACTCTTTCGACGGCCTCAGAGGAATCGAAAGTGACGAAACCAAAACCTCTAGATTTACCAGTGTCTTTGTCCAACATTAGTTGAGCATCGATGATATTACCGAATTTCGAGAAGAACTCCTCATATTCGTGCGGACGCACATCTGGAGGGATACCACCGACAAAGATCTTACCTGTCTTGTCCTGTTCTTCTTTAGGGATTGATCTCTTTGGGTCAATAACCTTACCGTCGAGAACGTGCTGGGTCTTAAGGACCTCCCTGACAGAGGCAGCGTCAGCAAATGTCAAAAAACCAAATCCTCTGGATCTTCCGGTAGATGCCTCCCTCATAATGGTGTGCTCGACAACTTCACCGTACTGAGAAAAGTACTCTTTCAAACTATCTTCGTCAGTGTCCCAGTCCAGACCTCCAATGAACATCTTTCCACCTTCACGACTCAAATCAGCCTTACGCTTTTGTTCAACAGATTGAGCAGCAGCAAGATTGGCATCTTGTGGTTGGTAGCTTTGTGTCTGTGGGACAGTATTCTGTGGTGCTTGGACAGCTGGTGGGACTTCAGTAGCAGTAGTAGTAGAAGAACTCGTGTCTGGAACAGCAACAGGCGTTGTTGTTTCCTGACTTCCCTCTTTCTTCTCCTCAGGCACGGCCTCCGTGGCAGTCGTCTCCTCCGCAGGCTTCGACTCGGCAGCAGCGTCGGTTGTCGAGGTGTTGGTCTCTATCTTGGTCTCATCCTCAGCGTAGATGTCGTCAAAGAGGGCCTCTTCGTTGTCTGATAATGACATGATGGGTGGTTTGATTTCAAGGACAATTGAGCAATTGGTGGACTGATATCTATTACTATAGGATAGTATATACTTAGTCCCTAGTGGCTGTATATATTATACACTTCTTGATGTGTGAATTGAGTGTGAAATGAGTTGAACTTGAACTTTGGCCTCGTCTTTAATAAGAGAAAGTTGGCGTATTTTCGTCAGAGAATTTTCTGTCTCGAAAATGTGAGAAACACCCAGACATTTTGTGAAATGGGCCAAATGGACAGATTATGTAATGTCCTGAGATGTGTTACCCGGTTTATAAATCTTAGCTATGGACAAGAAGAAGGTTCAATAGTTGTGTCGTTTGTGGTTTGTGGCTTATCTGTAGTACATATAAAGGGGAGTGGAAAGATACGAATGGCTCTATTTTGATTATTCTATTTAGTGTGTTTTCTCTTCAAAGTTTTCGATAATGGGCTTTAATCACTGCTTTAATTAGGTCCCTTAGACAAGCACTTGATCTGTACTAAAAGCCATCAACTACAAAGGAAAAGCCAATCACCTTTAGTTATCAATTATACTCTTTATATACACTTCTTATTATCTTCAACTCCACCAAAATGCACGTTATTTGACTCAATCTGTGCTCTTACTTCGACTTAATGATTGCCCTGCTTAGTAGTGAAAATTATTGTGTCAACAAACAACAAAGGCACTTTCTGTCTCTCACCAATCGCACTAATTAACCCTCAATTCTATGGTCCAAGGCGAAGTGTCCTCGGAGATCTACTCGTCTCTAAACGGATATGCCATCAAACTGTCCCTCATACGGCCTGTCCCGGCGAAGGAGCTGCCCTTTTTGTCCAATTCAATGGTGCACACCAACACTTTGTCTAACATCAAAGTCCTCAATAACAACAAGTCCAGAGTCATTTCATGCAAGAATCAGAACATTAACGAAGTGGTGAAGTCAGGACCTGCTCTTGTGCGACTTTCCCTCAAGTCCAAGGACCATTTCGCTGTGATGTCGCTCATAGAAGGAGATTTCTATGTCCTGAACTACGTCTCAGAGTCATTTGCTACGCGTCTCTCTGCTCAGAAAGAGGATCCACAGACACAGAGACTCAAGACATGGATACCCAGTGACGATATAGTGACTTCTGGGTGGAAAACTTCACTCCCCAGAGAGAAACTGAACGATGTTAAACTTTCAATGAAACCACCATCAAACATCTCAGAATCACCATTCAAATCCACAACAGACACCATCACAGATCCATTCGACTACTTCACAGATAGATACTTCAGCACTCTTTATCAACTGACAACGCCTCTCACGTTTTTCACCAAGTCTACATTCTCAAGATTGAAGTCACTGTGTCAGAGTACCTCTACAGACTACGAATCGATACTCAAACAGTTCGTAATAGACTTTGAGAAGTTTGATTCCAGACACTCGATACCCAATAATGGATTGCTGAATTCAGAACCCTTGTTTGAAGTCGAGGCCATTCATCGAGAAAAGTTCAAATCAAAGTCTTTGAACCTGATCGATGTTGATGTCCATGCCTCAGACTACTCCGAAACAAACAGATCGCTGACCAATACGCTGAATACTTTCAAGATCAGGGAGATACAGCTACAGTTGGTACTTTTGCTGGAATTGGTGAACTGTGCTGATCAGGATGATTTGTCGTTGTTGAAGAAGGAGATCAAACCGAAGAAGCAGAAGAGAAGGCTTATTGGAAGAAGAAAAGTCGTGCCGGTGCTTAATGGAGGAGCCGTTTCTGTTAGTACAGAAGAGGAGCGAAGTCAGAAATTGGAGAGTTATATTCAGCATTACGATACTTTGGTGGATAGATTACTTATTTGGGAAACTCTGAACTCGACAACGACTCCATCAGTCACTTCGAGATCACCAGATTCTCCGATATCTACAACATCTGCCAGTGACTACTCATCAGCAAAGTTCATTACCAGTGTTGTGATCCCGTTCTTTGATAAGAAATGCCCCAATTCAGTGAAGCACATGATCAAGAAGATTAAAGGACCGTCTTTCCGCACACAGATCAGAGAACAGAAGAAGAAGAGAGCAGTATTGAAACGCACTTCATCTGATGTCTCACTTTCTGATTCAACGACAGAGAAGAAGGCTTCGAGACTGGAAGATCTACACGACATTAAGCTAAACAGATCCAACAGTGACCTCCAACAACTCACCAGAAACTCCTCCTTCAATGCCAATAACCTCTCAAGAAGACAGATCGACGTCTCATTCACAGCCAGCTTACAGCAAACCCAGGCACCAGTCCTAAAGAGATCCACGTCAATCTTCAACAGGGTCGGAAAGAAACAATCATCAATCAGCGACTCTACCATGGAGAAACCCCAGTCATTCTCACAAGTCGAGGAAACCCCAGTCAAGAAACAGAGATACATCAACGTCTTGGAGACACCGCAGGACCCTAAACCATCATACCGTGAGATCCACTCTGCCATCACGGCAACGAGGGCCACCGAGGCATCTATTAACAGTGAGCCATCGATACACAGCACAGTAAAGAAAGTTCTGCCACATATGAACGAGATAATGAGCTCCGGTGAGGGGAAAAGTAATGGGATAGGGATTCATGGTGGGAGTGTCAATCAGGAATTACAAAGTCCGTTGACGATCAGATCGACGGCGAAGAAACCACGACCTGGTGATCCGTTCAATTTCGATGATGGTGAAGTTGGACCGTTTAGTACTTCTAAAGTGAAGAGGAAGTTATTTGCGCCTGCGGGTGAGAAGAATGGGAAGTGAACTCCCCTTGTTTAACTTGTTTAACTTGTTAAAATGAACTTGATGAGTATTGGTACTTGATATTGCCTATTTAGGATAATTTCTCCATTTATCCATTTTCCGCTATTTTTCCCATTTAGGAAATATCAAATCTTTTCAGGCGATGAGCTCTACTTTTTCCACTAAAACTTCATTGTAATTTGACGGCTGTTCAAAGGGAAGAAGAAGCACGATATGCCACAGGAGTATCTTGTCTTTCTGGCACAGACACATCCGTCTTTTCGTCTTGCGGAACTCGATGCACTGGCTGATCTGAACGGAATCGAAGTCGACCTTTCGGACCATGACGAGTCCTCGCCATTTATCAGAGTCACATTGCAGGATGAGCAGCAGGCGAAGGTCTGGCTGGAGCGTGCGATGCTGTCAAAGGCCATTTATGAGCTGTGGGGTGCCGGTGATACAGAAGAGGAACTCCATGAGGACGTGAAGAAAAGATCAAAGGATAAGTGGGCACTCTATAAAGACTGTTCATTCAAGTTCGATATTCTGGGATATCAGGGGAAGAAAAGTAATGCGGAGAAGATCAAAACGATTGAGAGATTTACATACCTGGATTTTGAAGGACCTATTAGAATGAAGAACCCAGATCAGATATTCACTGTATTGGAGCATTATGATGGATTGGACGTATCGAATAAGCCGATAAAGTACTATTTTGGAAGGGAGATTGCACAAAGTGCGAGAAATAAAGGTGTTGTGGATAAGTACGACCTGAAGAAGAGAAGTTACATTGGAACAACGACATTTGAGGCGGAATTGTCGCTGGTTTCTTGTAATTTGGCCCATGTTAATACTGGTCATATCATGTATGATCCATTTGCGGGAACTGGTTCATTCCTTGTCGCTGGTGGATACTTTGGAGCACTGACAATAGGATCAGATATTGATGGGAGATTGATTAAGGGAAAGGGCAAGAACACCATCGATGCTAATTTCAAACAGTATGACACTTCATTGAATTTCCTCGATGTCATGACGATGGACTTCACACATAATGCCCTGAGAAGCGACCTCACAATAGACTCGATCGTCTGTGATCCTCCTTATGGTATCAGAGAGGGACTTAAGGTTCTCGGTGCCAGAAATCCAGAAAGATTCGAAGGCAAAGAACATGTTGAAATTGAAGGACAGAAGGCATGGCAGCGGAAGGATTATATCCCAACAAAGAAGCCGTACTCATTGGACAACCTTCTATATGACCTGCTACAATTTTCAAGTGAGAGACTTCCGATTGGTGGTAGATTGGCCTTCTGGATGCCTACTGCCAATGACGACTTTGTTCCTACAATCATCCCACAGCACAGAAACCTCGAACTCAAGTATCATCTCAACCAGGAGTTCAACAAATGGTCAAGAAGACTACTCGTGTACATCAACAGAGGCCCAGATTACGCAGGAGAGGACAATAGAGCAGCAACGTCGCTTCCTGAGTTCAGAGCGAAGTATTTCACTACGCATAGAAGAAAAAACACGCCGTCGCCACAGCCTCAACAGCAGAAGGAAACTAATGTACAGGAAAAGAATACAGCATCAGAGTGAAGGAGAGTCACTGAACATCACAGTCATAATATATTAGTTTTGTAGTATCTTGTCGTCGCAGTGGGAGGAGGCGTCAGTAACGTGGGAAAGCAAGGAAACAAATGACATGAGCAGAAGTGAAACATAGCTGGAATGCATGATGAATATATTGCGGAGGCTGTCGTGTGTTGGCCTCATGGGGTATAATGCTGGGGTGTGGGGGTTGGAGAAGGGGGCGCCAAGTGGTGAACTGAAGTGAAACAGGAGTCGCGCTAGTAGGAACAGCAGTTTGTATGTTGCTCGTCTCTCGCAATGGACAAGTCGATACTCTTCTTGTTTCTGAGCCTCTTCTCGTCAAAGTAGCACCTGTTCTCGACAAGGTCCTTAATCACTCGATCAAACAACCCATAGACAAGTGTGGAGTACTTCGCACTGACTTCGAAGACCGCACTGATCTTGAAATTGGCATACTTCTTCTTGACATGCGCTAGCAACTCCTTGATGTCCTCCTTGTGTATCTTCTTCCCATCCTGGTCCAGCTTATTCCCAACAATGTAGAAGATTGTCCTCGAGAGGTCGCAATTGTCGTAGCATTCCTGTATCCAATGGTACAACCCTTCAAATGAAGACCTATCCGTCACGTCATAGGTCAACAACACCCCGTTGGTTCCCTTGTAGAGCGAGGGTATCACATTCCGGTACCGTTCTTGTCCAGCTGTGTCCCATATCACTGTCTTGAAGTACCCTCCGTCCACATTGACAACTTTCACCTTCAGGTCCACACCGACTGTGGA
Organism: Komagataea wickerhamii; assembly: GCA_030574915.1. Classification (NCBI taxonomy): domain Eukaryota; kingdom Fungi; phylum Ascomycota; class Saccharomycetes; order Phaffomycetales; family Wickerhamomycetaceae; genus Komagataea; species Komagataea wickerhamii. Next base: position 26,140 of record JAJMFU010000060.1, on the reverse strand, counting down.
CTTGAGGCCATTCTCCTCAAAGACGTCGTCACAGTAGCTGAGGATCAAGGCGGACTTCCCGACGCCGGCGTCGCCTATGAGCAGGAGCTTTATGACTGAGGAAGTCTTGACGTGGTCTGCGAAGTCCGGGTGGTGCTGTACGATGCCGCCTGGTGGAGCCTCGGCCTCGCTGATGGTGGAGCGTCTGGAGGTGGAGAGCTGCTGGTTGATGTTGAAGTTTGAGTGGAAGGTGGAGTTGATGGGTATTATGGGGCTCCCGTTTGCAGCGCGTATGAAGGATCGCCTTTTCTCGTCGTTGGCCGCCATTAGATGGAGAATTGGCAGACCAGTGCGCCTTTTGTGATTGAAATGATCTGATAATGAGATGTCCGCAGTTCACCGGGAAAACGAGATCCTGTTGGGCAGCAGACGCATGGGACGGCCGGATAAGCGGACTTGTGGTGGCGTGGAAGTGCGGTAGTCGGTGATTGAGGCCGCTGAGGGGATTCTCAGAGGGTTAAAATTGGTGGCTTTGGGGGTTTGTTTGTTTTGGTGCTGTTATTAAGACGTTTTTGTGCAAATCTGCTAACATTATAAGCGAGATGTCTGGATGTTTTCCACTAGAGAGAATGAGCCTTTATAATGTTGGTATTGTTTATTGGAAAGGAGGTGTTAAAGCGTATATAGACCAGTGTGAACAAGTGTCTGTCCTCCAATGTTGTGCCATATCTGTTTCTCCAATTTGAATCCAGTCTTTTGCATTTTAATGAAGAATTCAATCTCACTTATAGGCTCTCTGAACTTATGAGACAGAATGATCTTAGTCTTTGTACCATATTCTCTCTTCAGGACATTTATCAGAGCATCGTAGTATAGGGGATTGTACGTACAATCTGTGACAATGATTATATCCCAATTATTCCCACTTTTTTCCTCACTTTCCCAGTCCAATTCAGAGAAAGTGACCTTCTTATTACTCTCATTGAATTCAATGTTCTGTTCACAAATCTCTCTCGAATCCTCCAAGTCCGTGGCAAGAATCTTTGAGTTTGGGAATATATGGCTCAAATGTATAGAGACTAATCCGATTCCTGTCCCCAGTTCTAGAATGTTTGAAAGACTATCTGTTGCGCTATCAATTGAAAGAAACTTCAAAAGATCTGCTTCTGGTAGCTCGTTCATCAGAATACCGGCATCCCACAAGTGACGTGCAATACTTCCTGATAGTTCCTCGAACAATATCGTCTTTTCAATCGGTCTCTTCGAAATTCTACCTGTTTTCACTGGTAATTCATCAATCTGAGGAACTTCAATAAGATCACTCTGAATATCGTACAGCTTGATACTGCTCCGTACTATCTCAGTACTGTCCACCACATCACCAAATAACTCTTTAGACACACTAGGAAGCTCTTTTTGCAGTTCCTCTGTGGTCGTCTCTCCATAGTTCAGGTTATCCTTGATTTTGGTCTTCTTGTCCACTGATATATGCAACGAGACATAATCACCGACACTTATATCGCTAAACTTCAACAACATAGTGAAATCCAGTGCTCTCTTTCCAGCAACCCACTTCACTTGTGTTCTCTGAACTGTCTTCGCCGTCCTAGTGGCCGTGATATCACTTGTTTTCTGTGTTTTGACATCAACGTTCAACTGGGCATCACCATAAAAAAACTGTTCACCCAGGTCATTGGCAACAGTTAAGGTTGATGAGAGCGAATACGCTAGGTCATGGCCCTTGTATTTGTATCCCTTTTTCGTCACGAGGTCCTTGTTCTTCGACAGATTCAACGGTTTGAGGAATTTGATCTGATACATCGTTTACCGGGACATAAAGATAGTGAAAGATGATGAAAAAGTTCCCACTTCTTTTAATTAGGTACTCTTATACTGGGACTTATAGAGCGTACTCTTCTTGTACCAGATTAAGTCTCTACTGCACCCAAATTCATCTGTATTTGTCATTAACCATTTATATTTACAAGAAGCTAGCTCTAATACCTTAAATAGTGCGGTAGGTGCTGTTGTACCAAAACCGACGGGATCCACAATGATCTCTCCATCACCAATCACGGTAATTTCACTGCTGCAGAACTGGCTCTATGATATCCCCAAGTTGTGCTCTGGCAGACTCTGGGTGATTTAACAAGTACTTTCTCAACAAGTTCTTTCTGATGTTCTTCTTCAATTGTTCCGGCTCCTTCTTCGTGAACTCCTTCAGCACCTGGTCCACTCTCTCCTTATTCTGTTCCTGGAGCAGAACCTCCAATGCTGGTTCGACGAAGTCAATCATGTCCTTCAAGGAGTCGACTTTCGTCTTCAAAGATTGGATCTCTAATTGAAGAGACTCGCTCTGTGGTGGCCAGCTCTTAATTCCGTACTTCTCTTTCAACTTAGTCACGGCTTCGGAATCCTCGGGACTTAGATGACCCTCTGGAGTGGTGGCTGCTTTGTGAATGAGAGTCAGGTCTGATATCAGGGAGCTGTTCTCCTGGATCTCCTTCTCCGTTCTTTCTCTCTTGCTCAAAAACTCCTTGATCTTTTCGTTCTCTTCCAAAAGCACTTGCTGTTTGGCAACTTCGTCGTACTTAGCAAATTGGGAACCTTGATTCTTTCTGATCTCAGCAATGGCAAAGTGCTTAGTGGCAGATAATGGACGACATGCCTCGATACGGACAATATCACCCTCTCTGGCAATGTTACCTTCATCATGAACCAAATAGTTCTTTCTCTTCATAATTTCCTATAGAAAAACTGTTAGTCTCATTCATCCTTTAAGTCCGTTTACTGTGTGCTCAAGCAGCTGTACATACTTTATTGATGATCTTGTTGAATGTCTTTCTCTCGACTTGGACCTTCACAGTCTTGTGCATTTTTCCCTGTGAGACCACAAGGCCAATAAAGTTTTGACGAGCCATGATTTTGTATCTGTCTGACTTCTCTATACCGTTTCAAAAAGCTCTCAAAGACGGGTGAAGAGTGTCTGAATCGCGTTCGACTGGTGCTGATGCTCCAAAACTTTTCACTTTTGATGGTTGGACAAAATATTTGTAATATATTATGTAAACATTTAGCCGGGTAACATTATGTCTGTACCACACTGCATACTGCTTCGATTCGGAATGTTAGTCGTTCTATGTATGCATATCTGACGGTCCAAAAGAGTGGTTCATTCACTGATGACGCTACATTGGCGAGTTATAAGATAGGCAAAGGTTATAAAGGTATCAAAAAATAGTAGTGTAGATCGACCAGCGAAATCAGAACCGATCTAAGCAGAAGCAGTGGCAGTGGCAGTTGCTGCAACCAAGCTTCTGATCTCGTCAGCTAGGTTCAAGACACCGGAAAGTGCAACCAGAACCAGGTTGATATAGTTCTGGGAAAGAGCATCCTTAGCGATATCGATACCGATAGCAGCAAGGGTGACAAGGACAGGCTTGATCTTCTCGATAACGGCTAGAGCATCCTCTGCCTCATCGCTCTTCAAGATCTCTGCAACCTTCTCCAGGACATCAAGAGCAGTAGTTAGAGCGGCGTTAATGGACTTTTCGGTGGCAGCAAGACCAGAAGCGTTGCTCAAGGCATTTGAGATCTCATCGAGAAGATTGAAAATGGCATCGGCAATCTCCTGCTTGATGTCTGAAGTGAAAAGACCGGTCTGGAGAGCCGAAGTCAGCTCAGATAATCCTTTGACAAGAGTAATAACCTCATCAGCACCATTTAGAGGGGCGATAGATGCAATAGCAGATTGTAGTGCTGGTTCAACGTCAATAATGGACGAGACTGCATCAGAGCTGGTTGGAGTAGCAGTACTAACGGAATCGGTGGAAGCAAGTGGGACAGCACTGACAGAGGCCAGAAGAGTTGTAGCAGTAAGAATAGTAGCGACTGAGATTCTCATGTTTGTTATTGGGTGTTGGAAGTGGATAAACTGAGGAATAAAAGAGGTAAGAAGTTTGGAAAAGATCTAGGAGAAAGGACTCCTTATATATATGGACTTCAGTGTATGCTCTGCATGCCCATGATCATGACGGACGAATCACAGTTGTGGAATGTGGAGCTAATTAAGATGGTTTTCACATCGTGCATGTGGGTGAGTTAATCGACATTATCATGCCTTTGGATGCCAGCTTCAGAGACCGAGGCACCGGTGCCATCAAACCAACCACCAACAGCATCAACATTCATATTCAAAACTCAAGTATCTCTTTCGACATCCAAATTACCCTTCCCCTCCCCTTGGACTCTCTGTCTTTGAGAGATCCCGTTTGAGTTGGAACTTGGCTATATCTCGCCAGAACCTCAAATCAGACTCATGCACGACGGGTAATTTCTCGACCGTTGGAAAGTTGAAACGGAAATGTTTCGACCCGATTAGGAAATTCCTGGGGGAATAAGCTTTCTGCAAGCACATGTCACAAAAGTTTAATCCCGTTTGGCATATAAACCACTTTCTGAGCTTTGGAGCCGACTTTCCCACCAGATTTGGTAGCGATTCCTGACTAGCTGCCTCTTGAGCACATAAACAAACATTGGGTGTCTCTGAGCTGCAGAGTACAGTTCCTCCGGATGACTGTCATGTCGGTTGATGGGATGTCAGATGGCGAATGGAAGCCACATCATATGTGAAGAACTGGAGGATAAAGTGATTACCAGAATAAACAATCACGACATAGAGTTGATTAACTGATGGACCAATGAATCTACAAATCTTTAATAGAAATTATGAATCAAATTATTTATAAAGGATCCCGAAATTAAACGACTTTGTCAAAAAGTCCATATTGTTCAAAAAGGACTCTCTACTTAGAGAGCAGAAAGCAAGGAGGCAATGGTAGCCAAAGCACCACCCAACAAAGCGGTAACAACACCAATCAAGTTGAAAGACAACAAGTTGACGACGACAGAGACCAAAGTGGCAATGACGTTCTTCAAGATACCAGCAACACCGGCAACGACCTTACCAAGAGTAGCGTTGACAGCGTCATCAATTCCGGTGGTCTCACCGATGGTCTCCAAAGCGTTCAAAGCTTGGTCCAACAAGTTGTTGATAGTGTCAGCAACACCGTCCAAACCAGTGGCGGCACCTAGAGCATCAACGACACCTTGGACCAACTCAACGACAACCTTCAATAGAGAGTCGATGATGTCAGTTGGAAGACCAGAGTTGGTGATCAAAGAGGTGGCGGATTGCAAACCAGAGGTGACGGTGGTCAAACCAGATAGACCAGAGTTGATACCGGATAGACCAGATAGACCAGATAGGGTGTCGTTACCGGAGATGGCAGAAGCGACGTTGGCGACATCTGGAAGAGCAAGAGCAGCAGCCTTAGCGTCAGCAATGGCGACAGCCTTAGCATCTGGAGCTGGAGCAGCTTGAGCACCTAGAACAAGGAGGGATAGAGCGGCGACGGAGGAGGCAGAGAACTTCATTGTAATTGTTGTAAGAGTTGTTGGTTGATGATGAAGGAAACAAAAAGTGGAGGAGAAAGGACGGGGCAGTGTCTGTATTTATAGACGGTTGGGAGCCAGCCATGAGTGAGAACTCAAGCCCAGCATTCTGTTCAGGGATGGTGGAAGAGGTGTTGAGAGTTAACCAGATCTATCATCTATTTTGGTTTGAGTTGACGCAATTGAAGTTTAGTTCGTGATGAGGATGCGTCGAGGTACCGATTTGGCAGATCGATATACCCCTTTAAGAACAAACACGCTCTCCGAATTCAGCAATTGTATGCAATAACGATGTTCCTCATAATGAAACTTATGACGTGCCAGCCTATTCTAGGTAGGGATCTTGCTGAAACGCGATGGGTCCCGCATAAGATGAGTGTTTCTGTCAAATATAGGGAAGGAAATTAGCCCAATCGGGAGGTTATGGGGCCAGCGAAAGGGACCCTAGGCCAATCAGAGAGTAGCATTGCAAACGGTCGATAGCCGTGTTGGGAAACAGGTTGCCCAACTTTGCGAAATGGTTCGACAAGGTTTAAAAGGACGTTTTGCTGGGATCTTCGCTTCCCAAGAAATAAAGTTCCATTGTGCGACGCGCGAGACTTTTCTGAAGTGTATCGGTTCGTCTTCAGTTTGGTCTACAAGTTGGCCTGTGTAGCTCAGTTGCTGGAAGGTATTGTCTGGTGATAGTCTCTTACTGTTGATAGTGGCCTTGCTTTTTATCCCGGTCTCAGGTTTGTTGTTCTGTAGTACAGTGAAATAGCCCGTGTTGTTTTTTACTAGGATCATGTTGGAGAAGAATGCGTGCTGACACCAAAATTTGATGGGATCTGCGCTTCTTTTCCTGAATGGGAAGATTCAAGACGGAGATCTTTGGCATCTCAGGCACTTCATCTCGCCTGAGACTGTTATTGTTACGAATTTTGAAGGGCCAATAAGAGGTATCATACGCGCTCGGTACCTCAATTTACTAGTACCACTAGATAGCCCTAACATGCCTTTATCAGGGAATCTACCAATTCAGCAAAACATCAACAAACAAACATCAACATACTCTACTGTAAGCCTGTCAGTGGTTATGGTAGTTAATTGAGTCCGCCACTAGTATCTATATATCGATAGTGTGGACAGTCGAAGATCACAACATAGCAACTAAGAATACCGGGTCAAGCCCAACATCTTCGGATTGCGTATTCAACTCAGTATGATGACAGCCTGGCTGGCTAGCGATTCCCCATCTGGAAGAAGCCCCATCCGAATTCAGTGACAGTTGAAAGTAGTACACCATATTTCTCAATTCGTCTAGCACTTCTGAAGAGACCCTACTGTGAAACTGGCTGGTTCCAAGCTAAGGCTTCTGGGCTTCAAAATTGGGTAGACACATGTCCCCCACCCAATAACGAATCAGGTCCTAATGAGCAACCTTCATACCTCAAGAAGACCTAAAGCTTATATTTTACCCACGAGTTCTTTGGACTTTGCGCAGTTGGTACTAAGAATTGTGTCACCTCCACCATATACACTAGACCAACCACACTTTCCCAATTTCGCTGTGTAACCAAAACACTGGCAAACAAAGAGGACTGCTACACGAGGGTGTGGCCTACTTCTCTCTGTATAGCCAGTCATATTTTAGCACAATTTTAGAGGCCAATGCCCTCATACTCATAGTAGACCATTGCCCATTTCTGGTTATGAGCTGCAGGAACCGTTAGACCTAATTAGCGAACAAGTCAATTTAAGGGCAACTCGAAAGAGACGATCAACTTGAGAAAAGCCCTCTGTTAGTCACTTGTTGGGTATTTAGTGTGCCTTGTTAGTTCGTAGCCTGAGTACTTCAATCCCACTGTATTTTAGAACGAAGGACACGCTTTCAATTGTTCAGAGATCTGCTTCGATCTTTGTACCTTAAACACTGCAGTTGATCAGATCATGTTTTATAGCGCGGAAATCTCTGCATCTCAACATATGAGGTTGTACTGGTATAAGGTTCAAACCGAGTACAGTCACCTGTGTTTATAGATCTGTTACTATTGGACAGTTCAAAGTGAAATGAGCGTTCAGAGCTCCTCCTGTTCTGCACACCTTCATGTTTAAATCTTGTGTGCATCTCATACCAAAAAACTCGAATCATCCCTGGTATAGGAGCTTCGTAAATACTATATACTAAACGGAGTCTTGATTTGTATGCTCATTCAGTGTCGTATAGCTGAATTTGGATAGCTATCTTATGACAATTCACGTCAATTCAACTCTGGATCTTAGATATTCGATCTGAACCTACGCGCAATCCGATTCACTAGAAAAAGACATTCGTAGAACATTCAACTTAAAGCAAAAACGCTAATTCTAAAGATTCATTGGAACCTCTGGGTCTTCTTGTCCCTCCCACTACGCTTCTCAGTCGTCAGCAGGCTCAGAAAGTGCAAAAAAAAGGCAATGCGCTAGCCCGGAGTCGAACCGGGGGCTCAAAGATGGCAACTTTGAATTTTACCGCTAAACCACTAGCGCCTTTGATGGAGGTCGAGCACCAAAATGGGTTCAAGCGAGAAAAGCCGCGCACACGTGACTTTCACGTGTTGTCGACTTTCTCGTGATTAGTCTCTCTCTTTGCCCATACTTTATGACATAGAACTCTGAATTGTCGAGATATCATTCTGATACAGTTGCTTGTTAGTATACCAGATAGCCTCAAGCACTATTATGGGCTTGATTAACAGAAATTTGGAGCGCTTGACGACTTATCATCGGGCCGTCGGAAATAACATTCTATAAATCTGTTCAATTTTAGTTTTAATTTAGAAAGTTTCTTTATCACTTTTGTGTTTGATCTAGAGAATTGTCGATTATAATATAAGCTGCACTGATTCCTTTTTGTTTATATTACAATATCTATATTACAATCAAGAATGCGAAATCGGAGACTTTCATATCATTTTCAGTTGGATCTTTAGCATAGAAATTACAAGAAACTAACGCCACGAAGAAACAGATATCAGAATCGACGAGAACACTTACAAATCCCAAAAGCTACTCAAAGAAGTCAGTATTCGCATATAGACAAATCATAAATACAATCCGCAACACCTGTAAAAGAGAAAAAATCATGGAACAATGCATGTCATTAAAAGTTGAATTCTTGTCTGAATTGATTCAGATCCATTCCCGGCTTAACCTTCTCCAAAAGATCTCTTCTGTCCATCGCAATAAAGGCTCTCTTCAAAGTCTCAAGGACACTAGTCGACTGGTTGGCAATCGCATTGAAGTTAGCATCGTTTGGGTCGAGACCTTCAACATTATGCATCGAGAGTGCGCCTAGGAGATGCTCAGCTGCCTCTCTGAAGCATCCAATGTTGATAGAGGAGACACCAAGGTTGTATCTTGCTCTGACAAAAGAAGGTTTCAACTGTAGAGCTCTGTGATATGCCTCAATAGCCTCCTCAGCCCTGTTAGAGTTGGCCAGGGATGCACCCAACCTGTTCCATAGAAGCTCATCGTCTGGTCTGACAGCAAGAGCAGCTTTGAAACAGTCAATGGTCTTGTCGTAGTCCTCGTTAGCGTAGAATAATACACCCAGACCCATCTGAACATCTGCATCCATGTTAGCACCTGATGGAGACAACTGTGCAGCCTGTAGAAACAAGGCAATGACTCTCTTATGGAGAGAATATCTATCTTCGTCGTTGATTGTTGGGTTTGTGGATCTCGCCTTATCGGTGACACTAGGGTATTTGGTCTCTATCCAACGCTCGAGAGTAGCAAAGGCAGCATTGTCGTACCCTTCGTTGATATATGAGACGGCAAGGGTCATCAGGGCTCCCAGATTCTTTGCATCTAGGGACAGACACTTCTCGAGGGCTGTTAAACCTGCAATCTCCTTCTCGTTCTGTGTCTGGACTTCACCAAGCTTCAGCCAGGCATCGACGTGGCCTGGGTTCTCTTGAACAGCGGCTTCAAACGCAAGTGCAGCCTCTGATAGTTTGGCACCATTCTCCATTAGTGTCAGACCAATCTCATATGCGTTTGGATGGTGCATGAATTGGTTTGACTGTTCAAACTTGTAGCGACCAAAGTTGGATCTACCTTGCGCATAGGTGGCAAAGTCCTTCTCCCACGAGGCAGGTTCCTGCTCGAGGATCTCTTCATTCTCCTGGTTCAAGGAATCCCAAACCTCCTGGAAGTTCGTCTGGTACTTGTCATCAATGACAATTTCTTCTTCAGCTTCAGTGGTTTCCTGGGCCACCTGCTCCTCAACAGCTTCTTTGGACTTGCTGACCTCCTCGAACTGGTCATCAATCTCTTTGAATCTCGTGTCCCATTCCTCTCTGGAGCTCTCTTGAGGAATCGTAGCGTGTGACTGCATTGGCATTATGCCTTGGTTAAGTCTAGAATTGAGCATTGGGGTGTAACCTCCGATTCTTGGACCCCTAATTTGCGGTGAATGTAGTGATGGTACTGATGACAGAGGCGATGCAGTGTTTAAAGAAGAGGATGATCCCTCGACTGGTCCCTCCTGACTTGGATGGCGATGTAATTGGTCCATGTGTCTGTTTGACTGGAACTCTGAAGACCAGCCTGAAGAGGAAGCGGCCTGGCGGAACTGCTGGGTAGGAAGTGGGTTCTGCATAGTGTGTAGCTCGCGCTGCATAGGCTGGAAGTTGAAGTTGTCCTGTCCATGGAAGAACTGGTTCATTTTCTAGTTGAGAGTTAGTAACTGTGCTGGTGGATCAAGTATTGGGTGGCTGTATACTCACTTGTTGGTCATTCTGATTCATGCGGACCTCCTCCCTCATGCCCTGGCTCTGGAACTGCTGGGAGAAGGTGGGTCTCTGGAGGGATCTGTCCTCCCCAGTGTGTTTAGTGAACTGTGCCAGAGGGTTTCTGGCTGTTGAGCACTCTGCTCCACCACCGAATAGTGACATTGTGGGTTGAGATGACTCTTATCAGTGGGATGTGGTCTTAAAAGTGGCTGATCGCACTGATTTGACTGGCTTATTGCTTGACAGGAACTTAGTCTCGAACTTTTCGTACTATTCTCTCTCTAATCACCGGACTAGAGCAGACTCTTTTCCCTTTATACTGCGAATTTATAAGCTGGGAGGAGGTGGTTCCGTGAGCGTCGCTTGTCTCTTTTCGGCTTCTGAAGAGTGTATCACCACACCCAAACACCACAAGTCATCTCTGCCGAGGCCCGGGAAGATGGGGAAGATGGGGACAAAATAGACAAAAGAGACAAACGAGACATTAGTATAGACATTGGGACACTGCAATTCACAGATTTCTCAGTCAGAAAATGGCTGGGAGAAACATCCCGTCGCTCGAGGAACTCATAGCACAAAAGAAGAAGAAGGGCACTTTGGCCACACCGAAGTTTCTCTCGAAGAAGGAGCGATTGCAGCTGGGTAACGGCGTTTCTAAGAGCTCATCTACAACTTCTGGTACAGACAGAAGGAGATCTAAACTGAGCCAGGAAGTGGATACTGAGCAACAAGAAGCTGACAGTGTCGATGATGTGGTACAGAGAAACTATGAGAGACTGAAAAGCAACCAGAGAGGCAATTCAAAGTTCCGTTTTGACTGGAAAGAAGAAGAAGACACACTCGCCTCTGATGACCTTTCTAATCTTTACCAACCACTGTCGAATTCCAGTAAGAGAAAGGCCCTTGAAGACGCCGAACTTCTTACACACAGAAAGAAACAGTCTAATGGTCAAACAGACCAGCATTGGTCTGTGAAATCACTTGAACAGATGACTTTAAGAGACTGGAGAATCCTCAAAGAAGACTTCGAGATCAACATTAAAGGCTCAAATCTGCCCAATCCTTTGCGGTTCTGGAGTGACAACAATCTGCTACCGAGTGAGATATCCACTGCCTTGAATAGACTTGGATACAAAGAGCCAACGCCGATTCAGAGAGCATCGATTCCGATATCATTGTCAGGACGTGATACTATTGGTATAGCAGAGACTGGTTCCGGTAAGACACTGGCATATTTGATTCCAATGCTTTCAAAGATCTTGAGTCTCCCGAAATTGACTGATTTTAACAGACACAATGGACCATATGGGCTCATTTTGGTCCCTACAAGAGAACTAGCTCAACAGATTGAGACTGAATTGAACAAGCTGCTGGAGTTCCTACCCCTCTATAAGGTCTTATCTCTTGTTGGTGGTAAACTGATCGAAAGAGACATTATTGAGCTCCAGAGGAATGCAGTGCACATTGTCATTGCGACACCGGGAAGATTAATTGATTGTCTGGAGAACCGATACATTGCGTTGAAACACCTTGCGTTCCTGGTTCTTGACGAGTCTGATAAGATGATTGAGATGAACTTCATTGATCAAGTGGAGAAGATAACTGAATACATTACAAGCCCGGAGAGACAGAATATGATGTTCACTGCAACAATGAACAATGACGTTGAAAGACTATCGAAGAAGTATGTCGATAGAGCCAATTGTGGTACCGTTAGTATTGGGAACATCAACACCAGTTCGAAGGAAATGGTGATGAACGAGAGAATTACACAGAAATTTGAGATTCTTCCTATTAATTACAAGACACCTGGATATGAGGACAAGAAGTTCAAGAAACTGGAAAGAATTTTAAATGACGACTACTACAAACCACCAATAATTATCTTCATCAACTACAAAGAAACCGCAGACTTCCTGTCGAAGAATCTCACGAGCAAAGGATTCAAAGTCTCCGTCATCCATGGCTCTAAATCGCAAGATCAGAGAGAACTAGCATTGAAACAACTCAAAGATGGTGTCGTTGATATCCTGATCGGTACTAACGTCGCCTCTCGTGGTATCGACATCAATAACGTCTCCCTTGTCATCAACTACCAAATGCCAAAGAAGATTGATGACTATATTCACAGAGTCGGTAGAACAGGAAGAGCAGGGAATTATGGTACTGCAGTCACGTTCTTACATGAGGACGACTTCAGTGATGAGGGCAACTTGGAAGTATTGAGGGATCTCAAGCGATTGTTAACGAAAAGTGGGAACAAGATCCCAGAGCAGTTCCAGAGGATGAATGGGTCTTTCAGAAGCATTGTATAGAAAATAGAAAACTGAGGTTTGCTACGTGATTCTCTCTATTGTAGTTGTAGTAGTTTCATTAGTCATTAATCATCATCACTATCATAGGCGTTAACCAATGGTGCTGATGGCTTTATTGTCTGCACATTCTTCAAGTGGCTCAAGTATTGTAGTGCAGACTTGTTGAAAACTGTACTTGTGGCAGGCGTCTCTTCGTACGCTATCTGCTTCGTCTCTGTTTCTTTCTCTTCATCAGATGCTTCTGGTTCTTCCACTGTTGGGCTGGACTCTCCTTCTTCAATCTTTGGCCTTTTACTCTGCGCCTCATAGTTATCCAGCAGTTTCTTCACCACATCTTCTGTCTCCTTCTCAAGCTCTCTCTTTCTGCGCTTTATGGCTTCGGGATTAGGATCCTCGTTGGCCCATTTAACGTTCAGCACAGTCTCGTCGCCATCGTAAAGAGCCTGTCCCATCATCGCCTCCTTCGCAAACTGTGCATTCTGCTCGTTCTTGTAGCACACAAAGGCGCAGTGCTTGCTTGGAAGGACATTGATCTTCTTGATCTTGCCAAAGGCCCTGAACCTTTCATTAAGCACATCCTGTGTCTTGGAATTTACGTTCGTGAGTCCTCCAACGTACAATGTCATATTCACGGTGTTGAAAGATCCAACGCCACTCATGTCATCTCTGTAGTCGCCGAACTTCTCACGGCCAAAACAGTCGACTGTAGGTGGAAACACGTCGAGATCTGTCGGTATTCTGTGTAGGTATTTGCAGTTCTTTCCCTTCGTGCACATTCCTTTTGCAAAGTAGAGACAGAAGAACTGCTGTCCCTCTGACCTGTCTGCCTTAGTGTACCCTGTGTCCCTCTCGACATCCAACTTGAAGCGTGACTTGATGATTTGATGCGATGAGCCACTGGCACCACCAGACCATTTGTTGTACCAGATATTGAACACCGTCCCTGTCTGTGGAGGAAGTGCCTCATTCTCAAAGTCCTCTGGAGTGGCCTGGACCCTCGCTGGCCGTGATAGAGCAGAAGACATGGCTTGTGAGCTGACAATGTTCATCTAAAAGAGAATTAAAGATTCAAGTCTCTTTACTTTAACCAGACATTATATTTTTATTGTTAGGGGCACTCTCATATAAACTCACACTTCACACTACATTTGAAGTAGCTTAGAACTAGTACAAACCTCTACAAATTCACTCATATCATAAAGCTTTTCGTAACATTTATAATTTATAGAAAACGGATCATTAGAGTTCAATAGTGCTATTGGTGAACAACTGAAATCAATCATGAATGAAGTCCATTTTAGACAGACGTAGTAGTTATAGACAGGAAGAAAATTAAAAATGCAATGTTGATGAAGGAAAAATGACTCTCGTGGTGGAAATCTATCGTGACAGCAACTGTTCTATCGTGTGAATATCTATTCGTTTTTCTCGTTAATCTTGTCAAAGTTGATGGCATCCAAAATCTCTTTGGCTCCCAGCTCCTTCAGTCTCAGGGCCAGAGACTCACCAACCTTGTCTGCTTGAAGCTTGAAGTCCTCAGCATCGATATCCACAAAGGCGTTGATCTCATCCTCCACAAAAGTGGTTCCGTCAACTGAAATGACAATACTTTTCAGGTTCAGGTTTTTGCTGCTCTCGTCGTACTTGGTCTGAACACCAATCGGCACGGAACAGCCACCTTCCAAAGTTCTCAGAAGTGCACGCTCCGCTAGACAGCAGATGGTGGCATTCTTGTCCTCAATGGTTTTGAGAATAGACTTCATGATGGTGTCGTTGGTCTTAATCTCGATTCCCAGAGCACCTTGACCAACTGCATGGTACATGATGGAGGAGTCAAGTCTCTGTGTGATACGGTAGTCCAATCCGAGTCTAGCCAATCCAGCAGTGGCTAATATTATGCATTTGAATGGGGTTTCCGGGTTATCCAACTTCTGGATTCTTGTTTGGAGATTTCCTCTGATACTTTCAAATATGAGGTGTGGGAAGTTCTTTTTGAGCTGCGCAGATCTTCTGACTGAAGAAGTGCCCACAACGGAGCCAGCTGGGAGATCAGCAAGAGACTTGTATGGAGAGCCCTCGGCCATTAGCACGGCATCGGAAGGATCCTCTCTTTGGACGATACAACCAAGCTCGAACTCATCTGGGAGGTTTGTTGGCATGTCCTTCAGTGAATGCACAATCAGGTCCAGCTGGTCGTAGTCTCCTAGTTCTTGTAGCAACAAAATCTCTAGCTCTTTAGTCCACAGAGACTTACCGCCAAAGGAATAGAGTGGCTTGTTTTGGACCTGGTCTCCAAGGGTTGTGAGAGCCAGGATTGGGAGTGAAATGGTTGGGAATTTCTCCTTTATTAACTGTCTGATAATCTTGGATTGGGCAACGGCAAGCTTTGATTTTCTGCCCCCAATGAAGACCTTTTCTGGGATATATGGCATGTTCAATGAGTTTGCAAGAGCGATGGACTCGTTGATTTGCTCATCCGAGACGAACTCAGAGACTGATAGCACCTTATCATCGTCGAAGACAACCGAGTCTGCGGAATTTTGTGAGGAATTGGAGTTTCTGTTTGATTGAGCTGAAGAGCTTGTCGCCGTGGTATCACTGTTTTGGCTTATTGGCATCTTTCTGTATGTGGATGCAGACGGTCTGAAGAATTGAAGGTTTGATGTTGAAGTGTCCATAGAGGAGAGCATTTTCGAAGGCTGAAATGGGGCCACCCGGATCTAAAACAGCCTAGCAGCGATGAGTCAACCTGACAGTAGGTCGACGAGGGGTGAATTCAACGAGTGATAGGAGCAGAGACAGAGAGCTGTCGATGGAGCGATGATAAGTGTTTGTAATGGTCTGAAATTTTTCCTGCTTTTTTTCACTCAATGGGAATTGGCGGAAAGGAAAAAATCAAAACAGTTCAACGGTGGTATTGGTACGGGACACAACGTATGGTTATATTCTGTCCGGTGGGTTTTAATTTGCTCTCTTGTGATTGGGCAATGGGTGATGCGAATAGACAAAATGGTCTCGATGAGCTGTAACTGAGGAAGTTTGAACGAGGAAGAAAGGTTCGTTTTTGTGTCTTTTGTGTGTTTTCCTCGGTGGGATTTTTAACCTTAAAAAGAAATTCTATGCGGACACAAAAACATCGAATTGGCCAATCAGCGCGCAGATTTTGTAATACGAGTAGAAAAGGCTCAAAAATGGGCCAATTATCCGGCGAAAAGGAGCCGAATTTTGAATCTGTTTCGGTATGCTCATGTAG
This sequence comes from Komagataea wickerhamii, assembly GCA_030574915.1. Taxonomy (NCBI): domain Eukaryota; kingdom Fungi; phylum Ascomycota; class Saccharomycetes; order Phaffomycetales; family Wickerhamomycetaceae; genus Komagataea; species Komagataea wickerhamii. The sequence continues at coordinate 10,382 of JAJMFU010000060.1, read as the reverse complement.
TTCTACGTTAGACCGTTTAGGATTGGAAGTAGTGGCATTTTGATAATCTTTAGGATTAGCCCTCGTGGCCGCTTGATAACCTTTTCGAAGCCAAGTTCTGCACTTTAAAACCTGGGCTAATGGCCACCTCTGCAGCCAATAGCTGAGACACCAAATTAAGGTAGTTTGAACCTTTTCTATTGGCCACAGGGTATCGTTGTTTCGGGTGTTTTAAAGGTCATGTTGAAAATAAGAGCTCTGATTGGCCAGTCGTTTATTATGTCAAATCATTACATAATAAATTACGTCAGCAGAATTCAAATCCGGGTAATAGAACACTCAAATTCAACGTAGCACTAAGTGGATGTGCTAGCAGTATGCTTTTGGTCGACCATGGAGATGTTGGAGCTTGCGAAGGAGGGCAATGACGTTCTAGAATACAGATACTATCCTTATAGGCTGCATCCCACTTGGTTAGTCTTTCCATTGTCCTTGGTAGGCTCACTGGTGTTCGCGTATGGTGGCACAGACTTACTCTTTGATGATCATCCACTTATATCGTCATTCCTCTGCCTATCCATTATCTTGCTGTTGTGCTGGTTGATAGCTGTGAAGCTTCCATTTTACCAGTTTCACTCAGTGATGGCTGTGCGAGATGTTGGGGTCCAAGTTTCCACATCAACCGTTCTCCTACCCAATTCACACCTCTCATCTAGACTGATCCCATTCTCAGCTATCAATGACTTCATAATCACAGAGTGTTTCAGTGGCCTGAAGATAATGTACTGTCTTTCAGTTCTCCTGGATGACTATCAGTCTTCCGAAAGAAAGTTAGTCAACCTTTTCCCCACTGCAAAACTCAAGCTTCAAGATTTGAAGATGCTGAGAAGCAAGCTCCGGCACTTTCTACCTGGTAAAGAAGGTAGATAATCCTATGTTACTGCCGCTGCGGGGACTTTTGGTCAATTGTGGTTTTGTCGCAGATACGTTCTACTAATTGGTGTGTCTTTGTGTCAACACACTATGACTGATCCCAGACCAACACAGAGGCAAAGAACAGCACAGCTACGTTTGCTTGTCACTGCGGGTATCATGAAGAGGTAGTCAACAGCTCTTTTCTACCACCTTGCAACCCAGTATTGCCCTGTCCTAATCGAACCACACAGAACCCATAATGACTCTACCCCTAATGCGCTCGATACTATATTCATTAATATGTGATCCAACTTCTGGTTTGACGGCTACTAGAAAGTCACCAGGGCAGTCCCTAACTGGAGATGTCTAGCCCTGATTGTCCCAAGGAAGACGACTATTGTAGTGCAGACTAGACAGAGTGCAGAAGAGTGAGAATTGATTATGTCATCATTTCTGTTTTTTGTTTTGTTTTTGTTTCTGTTAAAAGTTTGTGTATAAAGACCCATCATGCACTGAGAAGTCCATCTAGACAAATACAAGGCAACAAAGAAGACAGGTATGAGTAGTTTGGTGAATAAGAGTGGTGTTAGATTTACGCCCAAGATCAAACAGCGCCGTTCGGTGACTTCCACACCCGTTGCAAGCAGAAGAGCTAGTGAAGCACCCATCGATAACGAGCTTAAAAAAAGAGATACAGCAGACCAAGCAAATGCACAGGAAGACAAGGACGAAGACACTAGTGAATCGGAAAAAAGTGACGATGAGATGCCCCAGGTCTCCGAGAGGGTCAGAAGACGGTCAAGTGTCGCTGGTCCGCAGGAGACAAAGCAAAGAAGACTTTCAACCCTAAGTAACACAGCCAGAGGGGATTTCACTCTGAGAAAGAATTCTATCTCTGGAGACAAAGACTCAACGCCATTTGTGATATCACAGCCACTGTCATCCAGTTCGAGATCACAGGCTGCCAAATCAAGACTCAGAAAGCAAAGTACTGATGCTGCGACGAAAGCGAAGACCATCAGTATACTGACTCCCCCGGCAACACAGCACGGAAAAGAATCCACGGCAATCCAGTTCTCTGACTCATTCAAAGAACCAACTGCTGTACCTCTTTCTAAGTCAGAAGGAAAAGCTCCTTTAGAGGATGGAGGTGCCCTGTTTGTTCAAGACGATGAAGCAGCAGAGCCAACAGAGACCAACCAGACAGGCTCTTCTGACCAGGACCAGATAAAAACCCCACCTTCTTCTGCTGATGGAACCTCTGAAGGAGATACAAAGGTCAAAGGAGAGTACCTGGTGTATGACAGTGATTTGAACAGTTTGAGGAAGTCATCATCTGCCACTGCTAGTGGTATCCTGACGACTTACAGCTTGAAGAGTTACAAGGAGCTGTCGCATCTGTCGGGTAATCTGGATCCGAACATGACAAAGGGAATTACACTGGAGGAGTCCTCGTTTAAAATGGCCGACCTTTGCAAACCTTCCCTGCCCATTGGACGTGTTTCATCAAATTTTGAGCTGGCGCGGTCAGCCCAGAAGTCCAAAAGACTGCAAAGAATGGAAAGAAGAGCAATTAGAGAACAGGCAAGAAAAGACAGAAGACCACTGGAGAGCTTCGTTGATCAGAGCGTGAAAGAAGAAGAGAAGAAGATCATCAAGGTCGATCAGCTGTTATCACTCGACGCACAGAAAGCTACCAGCGCCGCACAACAGAGTGTTCAATTGAAGTTGGGTCAGGATGGTAACATTATCATTGATGAAGAGTCCAGGGTTGTGGATAGACACGCGAACTTCGATGTTTCTGGTTTGGAGAGACAAGATGAGAACCCATTTGAGAACCTGGTGAATTCTGCCTCCTACGGTAAACAGAAGTATTCTGATAGATGGGATACGAATGAAAGGGAACTCCTCTACCAAGGATTGTACCACTGGGGCACAGACTTTGGGCTGATTGCTCAGATGTTTCCTTACCGCTCCAGAAGACAGATCAAATCCAAGTTCCTTCTCGAAGAGAAGAAGAACCCACATCTGGTAGAACTGGCATTGAGCCGAAAACTGAATCTGTCCGAGTTTAACCTGGAATCCTACAGCGCCAACTCCAACAAGGCGTTTGATGATCTGGATAAGTTCAATGAAAAGATCCTTGACCTCCAAAGAGACCACCAGGAGAACTTGAAGGAGTTGAGTATAGCTAAGGAAAAGGCCAAGGAAGAGGATTTGCAGAGACAAAAGAAGCAGGAGCATGATATGAGAAACGGAAACGGTAGCAGACCAAAGACCCGTAAGGAGAGAATGAATGAGCTGCGTAAGCACGAGACAGTGCTGGGTTCGATTGATGATATCAAGAAACAGAGAGAAGAGGAGCAACAGTAAACGATTATGATTCTTGATATGACTGGGGGTGTGTTTGTATTATTACGGTTTTATGTGTTTTGGGAGTCTGATTTAATTGATTTTATGAATTTGTAATAGTGTAGTGTGAAGTGACTGCTCAGTCCTGATTCTGAGTAGTGTTGATAATTGTGAAGAGCTTGTATGGAGAAGGAATGGGATTGAGACATTGAAGTGCCCCAACCAGATGACATAATCCAAAAGAGCAGTAATTTGTCTTTGAAAAAAGGTAAACAGTGGTATGTGCTGTTACAAGTGGGAACAAACAGCTCAGAACATAGGAAGAGTGTTTTAAACCGCCCGTTGACAACTTCAGAGAGCCAGCTTTCCACAAATTTTGATCTGGTATCCGAATCCGTTGCCCTTTCAGTTCTTTTTGCCGTTTCTACTCACACGAGAGAGCCGCATTTAACCCAATTCCTTGTACTCTACCACCCTCATTGCAACCTCGCTACAGAAAGCACAGGCACTGAGCGAGAAAAAGGATCCATAATCACCAGATAAGTCGAAGCACTACCTTGAAATATTTGACACATACGACTGCGAACACAATGTCTACAGATGCAAGACGGGCGCTGCCTACTATCAGAACAGACCTTGAAGAGAATGCCACAGGGGCCATATATCAAGCCATAAAAGACTTCTCCGCCAGACTGGAAGACGAGCTGAGTTTCAAGGTTGGTGATAAGGTTGAAGTTATATCAGACGACAAGGAGTACAATGACGGATGGTACATGGGTAAGTCTCTTTCGACAGGAAAAGTTGGACTCTATCCAAAGAGTTTCACCCAACTAGTCCCAAGTCTCTCAAGACCATCACTTCTAAGATCAAGATCAAGACGAATTGTGAGTCCCTCCTCTTCGAACGGTAATCATTCTCCATTATCTTTGAAGAACAGTCAAACCCCAGGTACAAATAAAGCCGCCAGCACGGAACCGCAAAGCGTCCAGCCCACACCAGCAATCCATGTCAGCTCTGACCAACCAGACTATTCACCAAATAACCACTTTTCTGGTGCGCTTTCTGATATCGATAGAGCCCTGGAGGAACTCAAGAGTGATACTCAACCTAGATTTGACGATACGACCACGACTATTAGCGAAGTCAGCTCGGAATCATTAAACCCAGAATTGGTGGAGTCTTGGTCTCCTGAACAGGTGACATCATATTTCAAATATCTAGGGTTTGATTCACACTCTGCCGAGCAGTTCCTGAAACATAAGATTACGGGTGCTATTTTGTTGGAATTGGAGCTAACATATTTGAAGGAGCTCGACATATCGTCCTTCGGAACAAGATTCGAAATATTCAAGGAGATTGAAGCACTTAAGGAACTGTCCCACACTGCTGCTGAGCGAGGCCATACTTTTGATGAGAAGGACGAGATTTCGATTGACTCGCCGGTTGTCTCTAATACTCCTCAATCGTTGCTGGCCGCACCAGAGCTGCATAGAGACGGTGCACCAGGAACAGCACCTTTGGGCGTTTCAAGAAAGCCGTCACAGAACTTCATGCGCTCAAGCGATAGTTTCCAGAGGAATATTACGAATCCCCCAACGTCGCAGATTCCTGAGCTACCAGGCCGTGCTGCTGATCAATTTCTCTCACCAAGACGAGCACCACAACCACCATCGTATCCTAGCCCTATCCAAGTCCAGAGTCTCAGTGCCCAGAATACACCGGTTGCCAATAAGAGAAGTTCATTTTACGAGGGGGGTGGGCATTCCAGAAGACCTTCGTACGATGTGAATCCAAGTTTCCAAACCAAAGGGCTCCATTCCAGAAAATCATCATATGAACCGCTTTCTCATTCCAGAAACAGCAGCAGAAATATGGGCTTCAAAAGCTCATCTGCTGCTGATTTATTGAGTACATTGAACTCCGAGAATGGCCGCCCGGCTTCGAGTGTCTACATGGACTCAGTTTCACATTCAAGACATTCTAGTGTGAATGTGAGAGGGATTGGTCATACTGGATTGGGTTCAGATTTGAGTCCAAAAAAGGCCACAAAAGAGGAGAAGAAACATCGTCGTCACTCCTCCGTGTTCTCTTTCCTATCAGGTGGCAACGACGTGATGTCGCCTGCTAAGACTCCAGAAGTGAGGACGTCTAACTTCTTCGGGGATTTCAATACTCCACAATCAGGCAGAAACTCCTATGTCCCGTCAGATGAGAAGATTCCAACGCTTGACCCTAAGATCTACACTTCTTCATCATCGTTCCAGAGTGACAAGAGAAGATCAGTATCGAATAAAGAAGCCGAAAGATCTGTTGCACCACAGACAGTGGAGTTTTCAAGCACAGAGGATGATATATCACCAGTCTCTCCAAAGAGATCAGTCTCTGAAGCTTTTAGAAAGAAGACACTGCGGAATATTTCCTCTTCGTCTGCTTTGAAGAAGAACAACAAGAAGGGAACATCTGCTTTCATGGAAGGAATCAAGGAAACGAGTCCGCAATCATCCTCTAACACGGCCGACTACTCGGGCTGGATGAACAAGCGTGGAGGAATAGCAGTTGGTGTTTGGAAACAGCGTTATTTTACACTACACGGTACAAGACTGTCATACTTCACCTCATTAAAGGACAAGCGGGAAAGAGGATTGATTGATATCACATCCCATAAAGTACTACCAGCTCGAGAGGATGACAAGTTTGTTTCGTTGTATGCTGCTTCCACTGGGCATGGAAAATTCTGTTTCAAACTTGTCCCACCAGCACCGGGATCAAGAAAGGGCCTGACATTCACACAGCCAAAGGTTCATTACTTTGCTGTTGAAACGAAGGAGGAGATGAGAAACTGGATGGCTGCTTTGATCAAGGCCACAATCGACATTGATGATACTGTCCCTGTGTTAAGTTCATGTGCAACGCCTACTGTCTCGCTACAAAAGGCACAAAGTCTACTCACGCAGGCTAGAGAAAACGCCAGAAAGAGAGAGGATGCCAGACTGTTCGAGAATCGCTATAGACCAGACATGTCTGGAACTTCATCCATTTCACCAGATACAGACTCCTATGACTCGAATATGGCCAACAATACGCTACAGAACAACCTTCAATCGCCAAACACAACAGTTAACACTGCCGATGTACAGACACCGAACCTTGACGGAAATGGGCTTGCCTCTCCATACGAAATCGCTTCAAACTCGTTCAATACGCCTAAGTCGGCTCTGTCGTCCAAGAACCAGAGTCCGTCAGAACCAGAGTTTAGAGCTAGACAGTTTAGTATGAGAAGCCCAAGCCACAAGATGGGCAATAATCCAGCGACGACAGCGTCCACAGCAGCAGCTATTGCTTTGGCCGGAAGCTACTCGGAGGATAGATCAAGATCATCCTATGACAACAGACTCTAATACAATCAGGCCCTGATTTCCTCACTGATGACCAACTAAGTGTGTTTAATTTACTAATGTAACAATTAATGTCTTTTTTGAGTTTCTGTAGCTAGGTACTGAGAAGCTGGTCATGATTTTTTTTTTACTTGAGAAGCTCTAGCTATTAGACAGAAAACTCAAAGTCGAAAGGCATAAAAGGGAATAAGCACCCGATGAATGTCTCTAAAGCTCACCATGATGCTGTTCTTCATATACCAAACGTTATTACACGATGAGAGGAGTCTATATGGCCACCGTGAATCTCAGAAGCACCAGCACCTTAACCGGGAGACTAGTGGAGCGCACACACTTGAAAGCTTGCAGCGAGAAGGTCATTAGGGCACAAAAGGAACAACATACATCTCCGGAAAGACTGAACTCGCCTAGAAGGTGCTCACCCCTTGCCTTGATAGATGGCCGCAGTAAGGCACCTTTCCACAGGATTTTAGCACGGGATTCAGACCCTGATAACTTGTACGGTTGTCTCCAGACAATGGCCAATGGAAAATCCTTTGAGGAGGGACTTCAGAACGACTTTGTTAGGTTCATTATCAAGAAGCTAGACCTGTTCAAGGATTTTGACAGGTCAATTGGGAATCTTTATGATGATATGCGGCCAGATGAATCAGGTGTTCGTTTTCCTCTATTCCATTCTTGTACTTATCTCCAATGGAGAAATACGAAGAACAAAGTGCTTGCTGTAATCAAATTATTTGAGTTAGAGGCTGTTATGGTTTCAACACCGGAAGAATATGGCCAGTTCTTCAAGAATGAGGATGATTTTGAGGAGGTAGATATGCTACTATGTTATTTCATACTTTCAGTGGTGCACTTCAAGCTGTTCGAAACACTCAAGAAAGAGGCAACCTTCTTCAAAGAGCTCGCTGACTCCAAGACCAAGACGCAAGACCTGCTGAAGCACATTGACCGCAGAGTTGCTTCACGCTTGATTCACACACCTCATCATCATGGAAGAAAAGAGCTCCTCAACAAGGTTTTCCTACGGCTAGTCGACCAAAATAGTCTCTTCTCCAATGAAGTTAGCTATCAAGAAGAGCTTGAAGCTAAAGGTACCAAATTCTACGATTATCTGAATGGAGATGTTTTTGGACACTCCCTAGAGGAGTTGAGATTCGACCTCCTTGAAAGAAGAGTGAAGGAGTTGGAGAGAAAGCTGTGTTCAAAGACAACAGCCATAAGAACAGTCCCAGAAAACACTCTCACATGGTACTGTTAAAGCGAAAGAACGACAGATATCCACATAACATAAGAAGCATAACTTGCAATATAATGATCAATAGATGAAAGCACTTAACTCTAATATTCAGTAGTACAGTACCGTCACTTTGTGGTCCAGACCGATGGCTGAAAAGTAAACAAACCACAAAACCAAAAAACCACAAATTTTGGATTTATGCAGAACCTCAATCAACACGAACAGTTCTTCCCACAAACATGAACTCAGATACGAGCGAAGAGTGGTCTAAACTCTCATTACTTGTTGCTAATGATCCAGACGACTTTCAGAGCTGGGAAAAGCTAGTCCATTGTTCATCAAAGAATCTGTCCAAAGTATCACCATCAGCAGCGGTGGAGCTCTTTAGAGTCACTTATGACCAGTTTTTACTGAAGTATCCATTAATGGAGCAGTATTGGGTTAATTATGCCAGACAGGAGTTTTTGCTGGGCTACACAGAGAGAGCCACTGTCGTTTACGAGAAAGCGGTTGAGGTGCTACCATCATCTTTACTGGTATGGACCAATTACTTGCGTCTTTTGGTGACAGTTGGGGCCAGTTATAGTCACTTGGTGGCTCAATTCAGAAAAGCAGAGTCTTTTATAGGACTCCATTATCACAGCTATGAGTTTTGGAAAAGTTTTCTAGAATTGGAGGAGAGTTTTCACGGAAAGTCAACGTACTACTTCAACATATTAAAGAAGGCTATTACAGTGCCAATGGCGAACTTTGGGTACTTTTTCAAAGTTCTTCTAGATACCCTTGAAATTCTTGACGATAAAACACTAGAGAAATTGGTACCACCAGATGAGATAACAAGGAAGCTCAAAATTCAACAGACAACCGACTACCGTGATGCCAAAGCGAAGCTGAAGAACATATTCACAGACGCATATATCACGACACAGTCTAAAGTGTTTGAATTGTTCCAATTTGAAAAGCACCTATCACTTCAGTACTCTCACCCGGACTTGTGCCGGACGTATGACGAACTGAGTGCATGGGAAAAGTACCTATCCTTCGTTGAGCTTAACGGGACATTCGAGCAGGCTGAGCAGCTGTACCTGCGATCTATCATATCTTTGGGGAACTACTCTCACATATGGCTAAGATTATCCGACTTCTATTTAGTCAATGGGGATTTGGAGAAGGGATTAGAAATTCTTTATTCGTCTTTGTTATCTGTCGCATCTTCTGATGCTACGAAGATACAGCAGAATATTGTTAGACTGGAAAGAATAATGGGGAACGATATCAGGGCTAATGACATTTGTGAGCAGCTGTTTTTGAGATCAAAAGCTACAAATGTTCCTCTTCTCCTTGAATCGATAAAAACAGAGAGAAGTTTACACAGCGACGAGAAATCTTTTGAGGACTCAGTACATTCCGTCATAAAGACGGCCTCACAAAAGACAGTGCTGTTTCTCCTGCAAGAGCTGGATAGAGATCTTCTTTTTCATTGTTCTTCAGAGACACTAGAGTCTCTTAATACGAACGGTTGTCTCAGCAGAACACCCAGATACCAAGAATTACTTTCTGGAGCAAGAGCGAGGGAAAGAACAACTAAGGGAGATTCTCAAATAGAAGCCACTAAGGATAGTGAGTGTATTAAGCACACAGAAGATGACAAGAGCTATGATATAGATTGGGATGCGGAGGCCTCCTTCTTGAAGCATACGCAGGAATTGATGCAAATAAAAGAACAATGAATGAAATGCCATCTAACTCAAAGATCCCGAAAAAGGCGTGCAAGGGAACATCTGTAGATCTAGTGATTTGTGTGTCTCTCTGGGCCATTCTGAAAGACCTAATGGATGAAATGAAGTAAAGTACCAGCTTTAATAGGATTCCAAAGTTTTTTAGTCTGGAAAACCCCAATTACCCATTGATAACCCCCACTCCCACAATCGTTCCACAGTACTTTCTTCACTTCCTCACTCTTTTATTGACAGGAGAAATTCGTCAGCAAGCCTTACTCACTCTTCGCTGTTGTCGGCTACTATACGACGTCCCATCACAACTCGAAATACGCTAGAAGTGTTATAGAAATGTAAGTGGGTCCAGCCTTCATCGCTGTCCAACGCAAAAGTAACGGCTGCGATTACATAGATAAAGTAACCAGAAGACAACAAGTGTAGTTGAAAACTCTTAATACTGTCACTATCAGGATTCTATCGGGGTAATCATAGGAAGACCTTCAAAACGCCTGACTGGTGTATGCTTGCAAAAACCAATAGACAACAAAGGACACAGAATGATACTCTAGCAAACCGCGCTGGCCCAGGACACCGGGAAAGTCAGAAGACGCAGTGGAGCATCACGAAACAAGTTCGAAACCATTCCACAACGCCTGCGCTTGACCTCCTAATGCACGGTGAAGGATTCGAATCTCGATCCACAAAAAACAAAAAGACCCTGTTGACCAGTAGTGTCTCGTGTAACAGGGTTCCATAGAAACGGGGGCCCCTTGTGTCCTTTGG
>JAJMFU010000059.1:0-43887 GCA_030574915.1 Komagataea wickerhamii | reverse complement strand
AATTAGCCGCCGATAAACAAATCGATCGGACTTCAACAAAAGAATTCCGAGAGCCACCATCAACCATCAACGTATAAAAGGCAGAGACTGAAACCCTATCACAATGGTTCAGTTACTACCCACCACCCCAACCATCCCACAATGACTGTCACTATGATCCACGACCTTGTCATCCACAACGCACACATCGTCACTGCGTCTGACATTCTCCCACCATCTGTCTACATCGGTATCGACAATGGTGTCATCTCCACAATGACAACTGTCCCGCTAGAAGGCCGTCAAGTCATCGACGCCGAGGGAGGGTTCATCACACCAGGTGGAGTCGACTCACATGTCCACATTGACCAGGAAAACGCCCCAACTGGTGATAACTTCGAGTCTGGTTCAAGAAGTGCCATCGCTGGTGGTAATACCACAATCATCCCATTCGCAATCCAGTCAAAGGGAGACCACGACCTCCTCAACATTGTCAAAGGGTACCACAAGAAGGCTTCTATTGGTTCATACTGTGACTACGGGTTCCACTTGATTCTCTCTGATCCAATCGAGGAGTCGCTGAGTGTCCTGCCTGACATTGTCGAGCAAGAAGGTATCACCAGTATCAAGTTCTACACCACATACCCAAGATACAAGTTGAATGATGCACAGATTCTTGACACTTTGCTAGCCACAAGAAAGTCAGGAATCACAACGATGATTCACGCTGAGAACTCTGATATCATTGACTTCATCAACGACAAACTACAGAAGAAGAACCTCACAACTCCATACTACCACGCACTGTCACGTCCTATTGAGGCAGAAGATGAGGCTTCATACAGAGTCATTGCCCTTGCAAAGCTGATTGATGTTCCAATCCTGATTGTTCATATGTCTGCCGAGTCCGCATTGGACCATGTTGCAAAGGCCCAGTCGAACCTGACACCTATCTTCGCTGAAACTTGTCCACAGTATTTGTTCCTCACAGCAGACAAGATGCGTGGTTGTTGTCACAATGACAATGGAAATGACCATGACCATGACCATGGCCACGAGCATGACCACCACGAGAGTGATCCTTTCGAAGGTGCAAAGTACATCTGTTCACCACCTTTGAGACGTGAACAGACCGAATTGGAAGGTGTTTGGAGAAGTTTGCAGAATGGTACTGTCACTGTCTTCTCTAGTGACCACGCGCCATCAAAGTATGACCATCCACAGGGAAAGAAGTTGGGTCTGGTTAATGGAATCCCACATTACAAACAGGTTCCTAATGGTTTGCCTGGTATTGAGACAAGATTGCCATTGTTGTTCTGTTATGGTGTTGAGACTGGGAGAATCACACCACAGAAGTTTGTTGAAGTGTGTTGCACAAACCCTGCAAAGCTGTATGGTCTCGCTGACAGAAAGGGAACCATTGGTGTTGGGTTCGATGCTGATCTGACTATCTGGTATCCAAAGGGAAAGATGGAGAAGTTCGTGTTGAATAATGACATGCTCCATCACGATATCGACTATTCGCCATTCGAAGGCATGGAGTTCCAAAACTGGCCAAGATGGACTGTTTTGAGAGGTGAGGTTGTCTGGGATAGAGATAATGGTGGTGTTTTGGGTAGAAAGGGTTTCGGTGCATACTTGAAGAGAGGAAAGTCTACACTTCAGGGACCAAAGGGTAAGCTGAACCCAATTTTTGAGTGAAGAGTCATTGATGCATTGAGTTAGATGTTATACATAGTCATTGTTACATTTCTGTCATGATATCACTAAGTAGTACTTATAAGGACCCTTGTCAGGCAGGACCCTGAGAGGTCTATCGTGTGAAGGGTTACCCGGTGTGTATCAGACTTTAGATAAGGCCAGTGGATATGAGCCAATTAACAACGGAGTACTCAGTAAGTACGATCTACTATCACCAAACCACAAGAAGAACTGTTCAAACACCTTCCTTCCAACTATAATAGAACACTGTGAGCAATATACTATTCTTATCGTAGCCACTTTCCACCCAATCAGCGCACCGTTTCGTAATCAGCTGTACACTCAATTAAATTACAGTCGACTTTCTTTCGCTTATCGGTTCAACTTTGAAGAATCTGCCGATTATTTAGTGATTAGCTGAAAATCAGTAAACAATAAACAATCGAATTAACCGCACGACAACAACAACGGCAAACTCAACTGGCGAGTCCGAAATGACATTAATGGCGGCAGACTCCACCGAGGTCAAATACCTCTCAGTTAAGGCTCCCGGTCGCGCACATTTGGCGTGCACCCGCTGTCGAACTCACAAGATCAAATGCTCTGGCGGTAAGTCCCTCCTCTACACAAATGTAAATTTAGAGCACATCACTAACATCAACAAAAAGAGAGACCAGTCTGTCGTAACTGCGCTTCCACGGCGAAAGAGTGTGTCTATCCACCCCGTGACAGAGTCATAACGATCAATGAGTCAGAGATTGTGCGGCTTCAGGAGAAGATCAGACTGTTGGAGGAAGAGAAGAGCGGTAATAATGGCCATAACAATGACAATAGCTCTATCATGATGAGGAACACCAGTGTTGAGTCTGTGGGGAACAACCACGTCTTGAAGGACACATATTTCCAGAATTCCACAACGACTGACTCCTCACTCTTCTCATTCCTCGATGTTGATGGAGAAGACGAGATCGTGACCTCAAATGGTGCCGGACTGAGATATTACTATGACGACGATGCCTCACGCAGACAGATCTCTGGATTCCTCTCACTTCCACCACAGGAAACTGCTGTTGCGCTGGTAGAGAAGGTGATGCGCTTCATTGGCCAGGAGTACTATTTATTCGATAGGGAGGTGTTCCTGGAGGAGATCAGAATGAACTATCAGGAACAACTACGGACAGATGATCCAGTATGGGTCTGTTATCTGCTCATTGCACTGGCTATTGGTGAGCAGTGTCTCAATGATACACTCACAATAGAGGCACCAGGAATAGAGTACTACAACACCTGTATGAAACTACTCAGGGCCAATTTTGAAGAGCCATCATTGAGGATGGTGCAGATACATCTGCTGATTGCATTCTACCAACAGGGACTCAACAGATCAAACACAGCATTGTCTACTTATGGAGTAGCGACGCGGCTTGCTTTGGTTATGGGTCTGCATAGAAAGGCGAAGAATTTGGATTTACAGGAAAGAGAGAAGCGCAGAAGAGTATGGTGGACGTGTTATGTGATGGACAGTATATGGGCTGCAAAGATGGGTGTGCCGATACATGTCGAGAGTAATGATGTGACAGTGGAGATAGATGCCGTTTGTGACTTGGGTTCTGGGTTCAAAGTGGAGTTGTTGGGACATAACAGTCGACTGGCTATTGTTATTGGAGATGTCATGGTGAGGATTTATAAACCGACCGCTAAGAGAACGATAGCGGAAGTGCTAGAGTGTTTGCAGGAGTTGAATAATTACCAGAAGAGTCTTCCAGTTGGGTTGAGGGAAACAATTATCACGAAAGAAGGGAGAAGTACTGCAAATTTGTACCTCAGGCTGAATCAAATTGTCATTATCACGACAAGACCATTGGTGTTATCGGTGTTTATTGGACAAGGTGAGGAAATGAGTGAGAGACTGGAGGTTAAGCAGGCGATTCAGAAATGTGTCAGTGCTGCCAGTGTAAATATCAATATCCTACAGAGTCTGAAAGGTATTGGATTGTTTTCATACTTTGGGTTCTGGGATGCCAGATATCTGTTCTCTGCGTTGTTGATTCTCTACATGATGGGAGGGACTTATACGGATTTGATAGATACAGGGAGAGCGCTGAATAGTGAGATGGCAACAAGTGGGAACTATACTGCGATGGAGAATGAAAGACGGTTCAAAGAGCTGGATTCGATATTCAGTAGAATGAAAGATGGCAATGCTGGTAGAGAGGCCAGTGAAGCTGTGGAGGAGGAAATGGAGAATAGTGTGAGCCCGAACACGTTACTTGTTGATGATATTGCAAAGATCTTCACTGATATCTCAGAATTGGAGGGTGAGATGCAGACAGAGGAGTTGTTCCAGCCGTTGTCGAAGGATTTGATGCCTGATGTGTGGAGAGATATCACTGCAAATCTCAAATCGTGGGATTCATCAGGAAGAGGATTTTAATGGAATACTGATTCAAAGACGATATCATGCTTTATCTAATAGAAACTGTGTAAATACCCTCATTAGTCGTTATACATAAACCCACTCCCCATCATAGACATCCAACACGTTAAACTCAAACATATCCTTGAAATGACAAAATTCAACCTGTGTAAACTCGACTTCCTTCCCTCTAATAAACTCATTCAACACGCCTAAACTATCCTGTACTTCCCTCTTCTCTTCATCATTCAATTCATCAACGTAATACCCAATACTGATATGGAACCCATATCCTTCATCGTTAGGAATCCCTAGTATCCTCGAGACATCCCTTCTCACACCCCTCAGACCATCAACATTATCACAATCCAACAGAACAGTTAGACCTAGACCCTGTGAGATCAATTCCCTGACACGCACCTTGATAGGAAACACTGCGTTCACAATCTTGAATTCACCGCGTAGTTTCTCCCTGACCAAGGTACTCACAACATCACTTTCACCGCTGTTCCCATCACTGTTAATGTTTCTGGGGAGCAGTGTTTTGTCACTCGTGCCCATAATTGTCATATGGTAGCTTGATGGTGGAAGTAGTGAGAGTTTGGAGGTGTAATTGTACCCGATAAGGACACGGTACATGTCCAGTAGGGAGGAGAATAGCGTTGAGGACGGGCCCTGTTGCGGAAGATGGGAGATCAGTGTTGTCCCAGGAAATAATTTCGGGCGTCTGTTGGTCTCAAACTTGTCTCTGTCCATTTTGAGCGACTATTGATAGCAGTTTGAAGGGGGAAATGAAAGAATCTGGGGAAATTCACGTGGATTCTGGTGATGTTGATTGCCTAATTGGGAATTCCGGTAAATTATCGGAATATTATATAATCACTGTCACTGTCACACTGTCACGGCCTGTCACACTGTCAATAAATTTGGTATGCATTGCTGATTCGGAATCGGCAGTTGTACAATAGAGTGCCGCTATTCAACTTGATCTAATTGTCAACAGAACCAGATCCATACCATCTTATAATACAGTCTTGATCGACACTTTATAACTGATCTTTGAAAGGTTAATGACGTGAATGGTAAACTAGCAGAGTAGTTAGAATACCCAAGTAGTAGTGAATCTTGAGAAGAATTTGAAAACAACCGGATACACAAGATGGTTATGGACTGGGGTCGGGGATAGCAGAAGCCGAAAGGTCCCAACAGCGGAGGATTTAAACGGTCAACGACTCAACGGTCAACGGTCAAGACTCAACGCTTACACTAATTAATTAAACCGTTCATTAATGCATAAATATGTAGGGCCTAAACGTTATATGTATCCGGGTAACTTTTTAATATCACTAAAATCTGTAACTTGAAAAGTTTAGAAAAACTGAAGCTTCCAGTACAGACTCTTTTAACACACTTCACGCCGATCGATAAACCCGGGATGGTCCAATTAGAGGTGCAAAACAGGGCTAGACTACTAGTCGTTACTGGCATTCTTGTCTCCGCCATATTCAGTGCAGTCACCATCGCACTTTCCCACAGAACACTCTTCAACTCTGTCTCCAAAAACACCCCGTCATACATCCTCCAGGTCAACCTCACCACATTAAACTACACTTCCCTCGTTCATGTCCATCCGGAACGAAATTTGAACAAATCCTCTTTCGATGATCTGCCAGACCTTTACATATTTGGCCTTTACGGTTACTGTCAAGCATTTCAATATCAAATCTATAGCGTCGCCGTTCCAGATGTTGCTTATATCCAGGACTGCTCTGACCCGGAAGACGGATTCGCTGCTAATATTGAAAGCTTGGTGATGTCCAAATTTGTGGCTTATGGAGGAGAATATACTTCCTTTAGTTCGTGGGGGCTCGCTGTTGAAGAGTCTACAATACATAAGGGCTTCAGCAGACTACAAGCTGGTTACAGACTCTCTATTGCTTCTTTGGTCCTCACTTTCCTTTTTGCAATTGTTTCTGCTGCTGTTGCTCAATGGGGTCTTTCTAATCGCTTCCAACTGGCATTCTTACTGGGAGAAATATCATCATGGACTGTTGTTCTGGGTGTTTCAATTGCACAATTTGCCTCGCAGGTTGTCGGTGTCAACACCGTACAGAATGCTTACGACCAGATGTACAACAATATCATTGAAACTTATGAGACTGTTGGTACTACTGCTGAAAAGGGAGACTACTTCCGTAAGAATGGCCACGCTGCTATTGCCACTGGTGCTGTTGCCTTTGGTGTGTTGTTTATTGCGTTTGTTGGCAGTGTTTGGATTAGATGGAACCAAAATGAAGTTGTGGTTGATCAAAAAGAGGTCGAGCAGGAGAGCAAGAAGGAGGAAGAAGAATTGACCAATAACTAATACCCAATATCTAATTACTAATATATTTATACTCGACTTTTGAAGTTAACTGTTCAATACTTCTGAAGAGCTCCAAATTCTGAATGGAGAAGAATTGTTCATTGCCACTAAATGCATATGCTGAACTAATTAAGGCTTCCTCTTGCAAAATTACTATCAGATCTTTTCTTTTAGCTTCTATTAAATTAATCGCCTAGCTACTTGCAACCCACATAGGATCTAAAAGGGTTGGCGTTTGGCGAAGAGTCTAGTCTGTATTCTCATGCATATTAAACAGTTTGCAGTTCCATTGTGACAGATTCCAATGACCAGAAATGGTACTAAGAGCCGGTCTGTGGTCACTAGCAGTTTTAGGTTTCAACGGTCCTGCAGAACGGTTCAACGGTCTTAACAGTAACGTCTCGGGGACATGTACGTATTATTGAGAATCTGATAATAAAACTGACGTCATATAGATAAGAATATCACTATAAACCGCTATGGACGTCCATAAGTGACTGCCACTGTATCTGTGGAGAACGAATTGATAACATTATTTATACAGGATTGGTTGATAAGTCAAAATAGAAACAAGAGAAAGATCTTGTTCCAGTACAACCAATCACAGACAAGTCCTAGCGGACAGGGGAAGAAGGAATAACGCAAATAATTCGGTCAGACGAAGTTGTCAGTGACAGAAGAAGTTGGAAAGTGACTGCTTAGTAGAAGAAGAAACCAACGACCATCAGGACCATACTGAAACAGATTCCATTTCTAGAGGATCTACCTTCGTAGACACTCACATATTGAGTGGAGCTTCCAGTAACGACTGGGCTCTCTGGAGACTCTGACACTGAGTCTGATTCCTCATCAGCAGTGGTGGCAACAGGGATATCTGACGTAGAAACAGAAGTGGTGACAGTAGTGACGGTAAATCCACCGTTAGCAACCTTTGTCTCAGTGTATCCACTTGGTGTAGCGACAACGACAACGGTAGTGGTTTCTTCGACACTGGTGTAGGTTGTTGGCTCCTCACAGACGCATTGGATTGTCTTTGTGATAGTTGTAGGAGTCTTTGTAGCGGAAGATGGGGTCTGGACGATAACAGTGACGTGGCCATTGGATCCAGTTCTGGTGGAAGTGGCAGTGACAGTGCCGGTACATGGCTCATAGATAGTCACAGTGGAACCAGAAGGTGTTGGAGTCTTCACGACGACAATAGTAGTGGAGTCATCGGTCGAAATGGAGGTCTCAGTAGTAGTACCGGTCCATGGGATAGTCGTGGTTCCATATGGAGTCTTAACTAGCACTCTGGTGGTCGTAGAGTCGGTGTAGGTGGAAGTGGAAGTTCCAGTACCAGTCCATGGAATAGTTGAAGTTTCGTATGGAGTCTTGACAACAACCAGAGTAGTGGTAGAATCCGACTCGGTGGTAGTG
This sequence comes from Komagataea wickerhamii, assembly GCA_030574915.1. Lineage (NCBI taxonomy): Eukaryota > Fungi > Ascomycota > Saccharomycetes > Phaffomycetales > Wickerhamomycetaceae > Komagataea > Komagataea wickerhamii. The sequence goes on along the minus strand of JAJMFU010000059.1, from coordinate 36,010 downwards.
GTGGTATCAGTACCAGTCCATGGGACAGTCGTAGTTCCCAGACCAGGCTCACTGCTACCAGGAGTCTTCACAACAACAATAGTGGTAGTAGGGTCAGATTCAGTAGTGGTGGAGACTTCACTTCCAGTCCAAGGTCTAGTGGTAGTTGAGAATGGGGTCAAGACGTGGACAGTAGTACCATCTGAGTTCGTTTCAGTAGTGGTGGAAACATCAGTCCCTGTCCAAGGCTCAGTAGTAGTTGGATATGGAGTTAGGATGTGAACAGTCGTACCATCTGAATTCGACTCAGTGGTAGTAGAAGTCTCAGACCCAGTCCATGGCTCAGTGATCGTGGTAAATGGAGTTAGGATATGGACCGTAGTACCATCGGATTCAGTGACAGTAGTAGTAGAAGTCTCAGTACCGGTCCAAGGTTCAGTTGTGGTAGGATAAGGAGTCAGAATATGGACAGTAGTTCCATCAGAGTTGGTCACAGTAGTAGTAGATGTTTCAGTCCCAGTCCATGGTTCAGTAGTACTTGGATATGGGGTAAGTACATGAACAGTAGTACCATCAGAGTTACTCTCAGTTGTAGTAGAAGTCTCAGTTCCAGTCCAAAGTTGAGTGGTAGTAGTGTAAGGAGTCAAAACATGGATAGTAGTACCGTCAGATTCAGTGACAGTAGTGGTAGAAGTCTCTGAACCAGTCCATGGCTCGGTAGTTGTAACATGTGGGGTGAGGATATGGACAGTAGTGCCGTCTGAGTCTGTAACAGTTGTGGTAGAGGTGTCGGTACCCGTCCATGGCTCAGTCGTAGTAGGATAAGGAGTCAGAATATGGACAGTGGTTCCATCAGAGTTCGACTCAGTAGTAGTAGAAGTCTCAGACCCAGTCCATGGCTCAGTGGTCGTAGCAAATGGAGTGAGGATAAGGACTGTAGTACCATCGGAGTTAGTCACGATAGTAGTAGAAGTCTCAGTTCCAGTCCAAGGTTCAGTGGTGGTAGGATAAGGAGTGAGGACGTGGACCGTAGTACCCTCTGAGTTCGTTTCGGTAGTGGTGGAAACATCACTTCCAGTCCAAGGTTCGGTAGTAGTTGGATAGGGGGTCAGAATGTGGACAGTAGTACCATCAGAGTTACTCACAGTTGTAGTAGAAGTCTCAGTTCCGGTCCAAGGTTCAGTAGTAGTAGGGTATGGGGTCAGAACTTCAACAAAAGTGGTTGTTGAGTCAGATACAGTAGTAGTAGAAGTCTCCTCACCGGTCCATGGAATAGTGGTGGTTTCATATGGGGTCTTGACAATAACAAGAGTTGTAGTGTCGTCACTGGAAGTCTCTGTCTCTGTCTCGGTACCAGTCCATGGGATAGTCGTGGTGTCATATGGTGTCTTAACTAACACTCTGGTAGTGGTAGAGTCACTGAAGGTAGAAGTCTCAGTCTCAGTACCAGTCCATGGCTCTGTAGTGGTTTCATATGGAGTGTTGACGATGATCTGAGTAGTAGTGGAGTCAATCAAAGTAGTAGTGGTGATGTCAGTACCAGTCCATGGAATAGTAGTCGTAGCAGGACACTCATTACTGCCATCAAACTGGAAAGCAAGATCAGACCAGTCAGTGAAGTCGCCAGAGGGAGTGTTCACTGTGACGTGGAGAGTACTGGTTGGACCTCTGTTACCGTAGACGATTCTGATTGGGTAGTACTTTCCCTTTTCCAGCTCAACCTCATTGCCAACAGCAACAGCAGTGTCGGGAACAGTGACGCTCAAAGCCTCAGACTCGGCAGAGAACTCGCCATCAACATTGCAACACTCAGTGAACACCGACTGCTCTTCGCCTAGGTAAACGTAGACTCTGTTGTCCGTGTTTCTTGCGGTGAAAGTGTAAGCGCCGGACTCTGGAGCCTTGAAGTAGGCAACGAGCTCAATAAGGTAACTGTTGATATTGACTGGAACGCCGTAGACCTCTTGGACCTCTTCTGGGTCGCTGGTGGTGGCAGTAGCTTGGAAATTTGGTGCTGTGACGGAGGAAGTGGCGCCGGTGACGTTCAGAGTCTCTTTGTAGTTCACTGCCATCTCATCGAAGCTTCCAGTGAGGGTAAGGTCGTAGAAGGTCGCATTGAAACCAATGTTGGAGGGAGGACAGTCCTGTGCCAGTGCAAAGGAACACAAATGGGAAACCACAAGGGCGAATAGCGGTAGTAGTTTCATGATTGGTGATTGGTGATGGTCTTTCCTTTCTTTCTCTCAGAATCTGGCAGTGATTGGCTTCTTATATACTTGGAAGATTGGGCTGAATGGTGGTGGTTCTTCACACAGGTTCCCACTAAGTAGCCACTAAGTAGCCACTAAGTCCTGTTATTTAGAGCCTTGAGGATGTCTGATGCAATGCAATGCGTCTAAGTAGTCAAAGTCCCAGCTCATTTGAAGTTCGAAGGTCAGTTTCTCATCATGTGCTGGCTCATTCGACGCAATCGCTGCAGCTTGACGGTCCTATAGTATCCATATCAGGAAGTAGATGTTCTACAAATGGATGTGAGGCAAGAAGGGCTTTTGATCGGGTTTGTGTTTGTGAAATAGTGAGGATATTGATGATAAATTAGTTGGAATATGATAGAAATCAGAGCACAAATTATAAGATCTGTACTACATTGAGAACAGGCTTCAAGAGAGAGGAAGTCTCTAATCCTTCTGACTATGGAAGCTCGGTTGTTGTTGTTGGATTACTTTGTGGATAATCAATTGCAATATGAAAGTCCTTGTAGTATAATGCACCAACATTGCACAGTGGCACCAATCAATTATACAATATGGCACTTCTCAGGATACATAACTCGCTGCAGAGATCAACAACGACAACAGTAACACATTTGGTGTCTGTACTAATCATGCTGGCTAGACTTCTTCTTTGATAAAACGTGCATATTATATTGGTGTGGATCTACCTGCTTAAAGGGCTGAGAACAAGTAGAATATTTCCTCAATTTACTCTCATTGGTCCACCGTCTGGCCATGCACCTCATCCATATTAGTAAGGTGCTATGGGACTAACTCTGAGTGTACTAACGAGATAATACGCTCGGTAAATGAATTTGTTGATACTGTATTGTACAACCTCTTTAATATGAGTTGTTATAAGTGAGCTGAAAACCTGTGCAATGAACGCCAGCCACTATAAGCCTACCTTAGAACCATTGATCAATTTATAGACTATTATCTTCTACCTTTTCCAACATTTAGAACCCCATTTCTCATTTAGAACCTCATTAATTGCAATAACAAAGGCTTAATGTTCTAGTTGATTTATTAATACAGTGCGCCGTCCTTCTCGTGCATTGTATTATGCACAAATCGAAGCGGGTATGAAACTGATCTACGGTGCATGTTGCTAGATGATGTGGTTAGTGTGATTACTGCAGTGGTATCCAATCAGTCCCTGACGGTGGAAGTGTCATTGAGATCTTTGTCGGCTTTTGCTAGTTGGTGATGAAGTCATTAAAGCTTTATTCTTCTAACAAGATCAAATCTACAACAGTAACACGAATAATTGGGTACTTTAGTCTCTCAAATGACAGTAACCGTTAAATCACCCACATTGGAATCATCATCACTGGGGTCTTTTTAGGGGTCTTTTTAAGGGTCTGAATCACCGATTGCAACTCACATGCGTTTCCTTTGGCTTTGTACCCGCATATAACGTATAACTCTCTGCCTAACCGGGGAGGTTATAAGATTCAGGCCAGAAAGGCAAAGTCCTGTTTCTCTGAATCGGTCCGTTATCGGTTACTTATGCAGGTGATTCTAGAAGGTATCCTTTGACGGTAATATTTGGGGACTTGGACTCGCTCACTATTTAGTAAAGCTTCTTCTCGTACGGATACCCATGGAACTGATGAGCTGTAGCGAGGATAATAATACATTGGATCTGTCGCTGTATGGGAAATGACAAGGGCCTGTCAGTGTTTCCTGTGTCTTTGGGAATCTTCTGGGAAGCTGAGAGCGGACATTAGGCAACTGTATAGAATATACCTGGTGGACTATAGTGAAACCCCGAACAAACAAAAATTTTACAAGTATTAGAATAGGTGATATCTTTTCTTGGGGCGATTCTTGGACATAATGCGGGAAGCTCGGATAAAACAGGGCTAATTGTCTTAGTGGAAGATTTTAGAAGAACCAATCAGTGATTAGTATTAATGACCTAGAACGGTAATGGACAGTCAATTGAGTGAATTGAGTGACTATATTAATTAATGCATGCCGATTGAAGGACTGTATATCTCATTGTGCATGGACCTATTAATGCATGGACCTACTGTACCAATGACTAAACGCAGGTGATTTATAAGTAGGTGCCGTTTTTTAGTTTAGATAATTGCCATTGGTGGGCATTTTGGGATAGGCTTGCACGGTATGCCAAGGATACAGTACTTCCTAATCGGACGTTTAGCGCACACAGTGCGGAAGGAAAGTAGCTGGATGAGTGAAGATCATGGAGTTTCCATTGAGAACTGGACTCTACTTTTCCACCATTAAGCGAAAAAAATTCCCACACTCACATCACATCATAAAGGACAAGAAAAACGGGAGTGAATCTAGAAGCATATTAACCTAAACAAACTCACTATTTCAGCCAAATATAGAACCTATTCATGAGGTTAATTCGGGAGTTGCTCCGTGAGGGTCAGATGGTTTAGGTCTGATTAGGAAATGTAAAGCCCATTCGTCGCTAATGATGGCGAGATCAATAATATAAGTGTGTATGTGTGTGTTTGTGTGTGTGTGTATCTTCTTTTGGTATTGATGAGCGGGCACTGGGGACCATCCGACCCGATAGCTCCTCCAACAAAGATAAACAACGGCTTCTGAAATGGAAATATTGATTGAAAAGCCGGGTAAGTCATAATTTGACATATAGCCTAGTTACTATTTGGCCCAAAAAATATGCACCAGAAGTACATGAACCAACATGGACCGCATCAAATTGCATAAGAACTCTTCGATTGAGTTGCAAAATTCAATTAACAAAACATTCGTCGTTGAGCAAAAGCTTTCCCTTTAACCTTTCATTCTCCTAATGAGCATATCATCAGGAGTTGTTCTAACCTCTTTTTAAGATATCTTACTAACTTCCAAGCTAGTCAACAGGCGTTACTACGAATTTTACTGCGAAATTTTGGCGCTTCATTTCATTCACCAATCTGTTTTAAAGCCAATTTGGGTTCTATTCCAACTATTCTATGGGTGTTCATTGTCATTTAAGAGCCCGAAGTGCTACAGCTAGCCCAAGTTCATCAATCACAATAGCTATATTGTGGCATTATAGATGGTTCTCAGGGCAACTACGATCTTTTATGCACATTTATGCATTCCTCGTGCAGTTTTTTTGGGGTAAATAATGCAGACACCTTTACTAATACATTACTAAGCAAACATTTAATAGTGACATAATCAATGACTCATCTATCACATGTTAATCTTCGTCCCGAGTCAAAATGACTCAGTTTCATCAACAAAAATCAAAAAAATCAGGAAAATGGTCTTTTTCTTGTTGGAAACATCAACAAATCAACGACTCGAAAAGAGGAAAAACCACGGCGCTTGAGCTCAATTCTTTCTCAAATCAGTCATAAGTTCACTATGGCACAGCTCATCGACGGCAAGCTCATTGCCCAAAAAATCAGAGAGAGAATCCACTCGGAAGTTTCCGAAATCCAGTCAAAGGATGCCAGTTTCAAGCCATCGCTGTACATTTTCCAGGTCGGCGCCCGTCCAGACTCCACCACTTACGTCAAGATGAAGTTGAAATCTGCCGCTGATGCCAACATTTCGTGTGTTGCCAAAGTCCTTGACGAGAACATCTCTCAGGAGGAGTTTCTGCGTTTGATTGAGGAGCAGAACAACGACCCATCAGTCCACGGTGTGCTGATCCAACTCCCATTGCCAGCGCACTTGGACGAGTCTGTCATCACCGCTGCCGTTCTCCCTGAGAAGGACGTTGATGGATTTGGCCCATACAACGTTGGCGAGCTGTACAAGAAGAACGGCACCCCAAAATTCATCCCTTGCACCCCAAAGGGAATCATCGAGCTGTTGAAGCAGTCTGATGTCCAAATTGAAGGTTCCAACGCCGTCGTCCTCGGCAGATCTGAGATCGTTGGTGCTCCAGTCGCCACTCTGTTGAAGAACCTCCACGCCACTGTCACCACTCTGCATTCCAAGTCGAAGAACATCGCAGAGCATGTGAAAATGGCTGACATCGTCGTCTCTGCCATTGGTAAAGCCCACTTCGTCAAGGCCGAGTGGCTCAAGGAAGGTGCTGTCGTCATCGATGTCGGCACCAACTTCATCCCTGACTCCACCAAGAAGTCCGGCTCCAGAATGGTTGGTGACGTCGAGTTCGAGGCTGCCTTGCCTATCGTCTCCAAGATCACCCCAGTGCCAGGTGGAGTCGGCCCAATGACCGTCAGTATGCTCCTAGACAACACCATCATTGCCGCAAAGAGATTCTACGAGGTCAAGGCCAAGGGTGACAACTTCTTCGACAACCCACTGAAGTTGAACCTCAAGACCCCTGTCCCATCAGACTACCAGGTCTCCAAGGAGCAGACACCAAAGCACATCACTGAGGTCGCTGCTGAGTCCGGTATCCTCCCATTGGAACTAGAGCCATATGGATCCTACAAGGCCAAGGTCAAGCTTGACCTATTGGACCGTCTGCAAAACAAGAAGAACGGTAAGTACGTCCTTGTTACCGGTATCACCCCAACTCCACTCGGTGAAGGTAAGTCCACCACAACTGTCGGTCTGGCCCAGGCCCTTGGTGCCCACCTGCACAAGCGTGCTTTCGCCAACGTGAGACAACCATCCATGGGTCCAACGTTCGGTATCAAAGGTGGTGCTGCCGGTGGTGGTTACTCCCAGGTCATTCCTATGGATGAGTTCAACATGCATGTGACTGGTGACATCCACGCCATCTCTATGGCCAACAACTTGCTCGCTGCTGCCATCGACACCAGAATGTTTCACGAGTCAACACAGAAGGATGGTCCTTTGTACAAGAGACTAGTCCCAGCCAAGAAGGGTGTTAGAACCTTTACCAAGTCCATGTTGAGAAGACTGGAGAAGTTGGGAATCGACAAGACCAACCCTGATGATCTGACCACTGAGGAGATCTCCAAGTTCGTTAGATTGGACATTGACCCAGAGACCATCACATGGAGAAGAGTTGTCGACTGTAACGACAGACACTTGAGAGGTATCACTATCGGTGAAGCACCAACTGAGAAGGGACACATCAGAAAGACCGGATTCGACATCTCTGTTGCCTCTGAATGTATGGCTGTCCTGGCCCTTGCAAACTCTCTAAGTGACATGCGTGAGAGACTGGGAAGAATCGTCATTGGTGCCTCCAAGGCCGGTGAGCCAGTTACATGTGAGGATATTGGTGCCGCTGGTGCTTTGACTGCTCTGTTGAAGGATGCAATCAAGCCAAACATCATGCAGACATTGGAAGGTACTCCTGTCTTCATCCATGCTGGTCCATTCGCCAACATCTCTATCGGTGCTAACTCTGTCCTTGCTGACAAGATGGCATTGAAGCTCGCTGGTACCGACCCAGAGAACGAGAATGCACAAGAAGGTTACGTTGTCACTGAGGCTGGTTTCGACTTCACTATGGGTGGTGAGAGATTCATCAACATCAAGGCAAGATCCTCTGGCTTGACACCTGACGTTGTCGTGATTGTCGCCACTGTCAGAGCATTGAAGGTCCACGGTGGTGGTGCTGAGGTGAAGGCTGGTGCTCCATTGCCTGCTGAGTATCTGACTGAGAACGTTGAGATCTTGGAGAAGGGCTGCAAGAACTTGCAGAAGCACATTGCCAATGCTAAGCAATATGGTCTCCCTGTTGTTGTTGCAATTAACAAGATGTCTAGTGACTCTGACAAGGAGCACGAGGTTATTAAGAAGGCCTCTCTCGAAGCTGGTGCCATTGACGCTATTGTGTCCAACCACTGGGAAGAAGGTGGTAAGGGTGCTGTTGACCTTGCTAAGGGTGTCATTGCTGCTTCTAATGCACCAAAGGACTTCAAGTTCCTGTATGACTTGGAAGAGTCTGTGGAGGACAAGATCCTGGCTATTGCGCAGAAGATGTACGGTGCTGCTGAGATTGAGCTCCTTCCTGAAGCAGCCAAGAAGATCGAGCTGTACAAGAAGCAAGGATTCGACAAGCTTCCTATCTGTATTGCAAAGACGCAGTATTCTTTGTCTCATGATGCTAACTTGAAGGGTGTCCCAACTGGATTCAAGTTCCCTATTAGGGATGTGAGAGCCTCCATTGGTGCTGGATACTTGTACGCTTTGGCTGCTGAGATCCAGACGATTCCAGGTTTGCCAACACACTGTGGATTCATGAACGTTGAGGTCAACGAGGATGGTGAGATTGAGGGGTTGTTCTGAGCGAGAGAGAGAGATGAAGTGATGGTGGTGTTCCTTGACAAGACATTCAACAGGTTTTGAAAGTGAGAGGGACGATGTTAATGAATAGATTTACGAGTTTTCAACAAAATCTTATGGTCATAGTGAAGTGTAGATTTTGATAATCATAATTAACAGAAGATACGACTCTGAAGTGTGTTCGGTACTGAGAATGGCTCACAATCTTGGAGACTCGCGTCTTTTTACGGGTTTGTTGATAGTTGAGTCTCGTTTACTTTTTATCGCCTGATGGGACTAGTCCATAAACGACACGGGACTCATCTTACGATGGTTTCAACATTGTACGAGTCCCCCTATATAAGAGCGTAGATTCCACTGTAGTCTCTTTGATCTAGTCAGTCCCTAGTCCACAGACCATAGACCATGTTCAGCTTTCTGTTATACTCGTTCGGACTAGTCCTCTTCCCAGTGGGACTAGTCGCGTTTCAACAACTCATCTGGAACCCAATCACCAAGCCAGACCTAGTCCCACAGTCGACCGTCCTCTTCCATAATGGTGAAACTGTGGTATCCAAAGCACAATACGAGGCACAGAACCTCACGAGGGAATTGGGACTCGGCTTCGAAGCATACCAGAGTGCCACTGCGGGACTCGACAAAGACCGCACCTGGCTCATTGTCAAGCCATGCCTTGAGGCTACATATCAGGTCGGTGTCACGGACTGGAAGTGCGGAGTGAGCGGTGAAGGTCATGAGGAGTACTGGAATGAATTGTTGGAGAAGTACACTAAGGAGGCAGAGGAGTCTGGTGATGTTGAGTACTGTGTGCCATTGGTCGAGGAGACTACTGGCGAAAACTGTGGAAGAGTCCAGTTCCTGAGAGCTGGGTCTGGGTCTGAGGGCTCGGTCTGGGACGTGAAGTGTGCATAGACTATGATATTATTACGATATTATGTGAGACTAGGGTTGTAGGACTGGACTGGCGGGGGGACTAGGCACAAGTCTCTCTACACCAAACATGCTCTCATTCAGTATACAGCAGTGAAGTAGACTAGTAAAAGGCCAACGTATCTGTAGTCTGATGGTGGCCTAGTCGAGTTTAAAGTCACCCAGATACTCTGAATACTATCTTTCGACTCGCACAAAACATGGTATTAGGTCGTATATCTCACATATCTCACATATCTCTAGAGTACAATAGTCTAATCACCGCCTCCTCCACCATCACCACCTCCTGAATCACCACCACCACCGCAGTCACCACTACCACCATTATCACTCCAGCTGTTATCACCGCCATGTTCACCATGTCCATGATGGTCACTCATAAAACTACTCATTCCCATACCAGCAAATAGTCCGATACCAGCACCAGCACCAGCAGCACCGGCCCTACCTCCGAATCTATTCCCTCTTCGCGTATTCTCACGTTGGAAACTTGACTGATCGTTGGAATACGACGGATCTGGCTGTCCATACGCTGGTGGTGGCATACTAGCATCCGAAGTATTGTTGAGCTTCTCATTCAAGGGATCATTGGTCTTTTGTTGGTATTGCGCCATTGGGTGAAGGTAATTCTCAAACATTGTCCCGTTGTTGACCTTCGTCATGTGGGTTCTCATGAAGTGCCACTTCACAACCAATGCGAAGCCAACTAACAAGTGGAGGATAATCAAAGCGATGAAGAATCCCAAGATCCCATCCTGTCTGTGCGCAGTGACACCATCAGAGGCACCGTTCATCTTCTTCGCAGCATCAGTGAAAACCGACATGGTGAGTCCAAACTGTGCTAATACCATAGTGAATGCGACAAGCCATGTGAATAAGGGCGGTTTGTCATAAGGTGATAGAACAAGAGTAATACCAGTGAAAATGACACCAACGAGACCTAAAATCCATGTCTTTGAGGCCTTGTTTTGTGAGGTCCCTCCTCTGTAAGTATGACTGACTATATCGTCACCACATGTAACTTTCAGGATTGGAGAGAAGGCGGATTCTGGGATGTTCAGTCGCAATGACTCCGGCTTCGCAGCACTGACCACATACCCGAACATTATCGACATTCGAGCAATCAGGGACTCGTTCAGCTGAGTCATGGTGATCAGATAGTCTCTGTTGAGAGTGTAGTAACCAGTTGAGGAGAACATTGACTTAGTTGTGCTCTTTCCGAAACATGTGAGGAATCCATTAGCAGGACAAGAGTTCATTGAAGTCGACGAGACACGCAAGTTGTCTTTATTTCTGTGGTCAGAGTAACATGTGAAGCCGTTGGTTCCCAGAAGAAAGAAGTCGTTGATGCCGACAACTCTCGCAACGCTGAAGTCCTTGTCGGTCTGTTCGTCGTCGAGCACGTCCTGGAGAATGTCAGTAATGTTCTGGAGACTGTCCTCCGCGACGGCGAGCTGTGTCGGCGCGAGATACACCGAGGTGGAGGTCGTGGCAGTCTCGACGGCGGTGGGTCTGACATAGGACGAGGTGGAAGTCGTTGTGGCCTCGTAAAACTCGATACCGCCAAAGACGTCGTGGATGCTGGCGTTCCGCGTATCAACTTTGAAGTTAGCCGTGGACTGTTTGAGCGTAGCAGGGGCACCACCGAACGTGTAGACGCCCTGGAGGACACCACAGATCGGGATTAGCCAGAGCAGTCGCAGACACAGGTCATGTGTCGTCTTTTTCATGTGAAGTTTGTTGATCTGTTTCTTTGTTGTTGTTGTTGTTGACGTTTGTGATAAGTTCAGCCCATGGCGATGTCCCGTCCTTTTATACAGAATTGGGGTCTGTTTACTTTCGACGTATATCTCGGAACGTGAGTTGTGACAATGCGAGTTTATTATTTTAGTGTTGGTCAGGCACACGGTAGTCCCTTGTCCATTGTCTCGTGCGAGAGAATGTTCGGCGTGGGACAAAATGAGGCTTCGGAGAAACTTTGAAAGGGTCCTCTGGAAGTTAGTGAAGGGTCTCAGGGACACGGTCCTAGACTCAAATGTCACTGTAAACAACTAGTTTAGTGTCTAGTATGGAAGTTAGCCGCCAGACTCTTAGTCCACTCCACTAGTCTTCGATCTCCAGTCCATGATGTTAATGACCGAGGGCTGCATGTGTCACGTAAAACATCAACAAAAAATGGCTGAGTTTGCAAAACGTGAGCCATGACGAGACTAGTCTCGGAAATGATTGGTGAAGATAGCAAGTCTATCATTCTTTTCTTTGGAATGGAGGCGTAAGAGACTAGCCTCTCGTTGTAATGGTCTGCCGAGTGGGATTAGTCCAGCTACACTATAAGGCTAATACTAAGGGTCTTCTTACACTGGACATAATCATCAACGATATACCAAAACTAGACCATTTTCTACACTTATCTTACTCATAAATCATCAGCTTCTTCTCTATACAAAATGCCATTGCTTCAAGTTAAGTCCACTCTTCAATCCCGCAATCCTTAATCACAAACCTCTTATACTTCAACAGTTCAGCTTTACATCCACCAACAGTCGCACACTTCCGCTTCTTTTTCGACATTTGCTTCTTCTTGAAGTCAATCGCCTCATCGAAATAGAAGAAGAGCTTTTCGTACTTCCTCAGGCTCGAGAACTTCATCTCGCAGTCGTCGTCCCAGGGAAGACAAACCATGCCCTTCCAGCACTTGAACCTCTGCAGCGTGTCTATCGTGTACAGTTCCTTGTTGCTGATCACACGGTCCTCCACTGCCATCGATATACAGCGTGCGATCTTGAAGTCAGTGTCGAATTTGTGGAACCTCTGCTTGTTCATGAACACGAAGAGAAACTGTTCAAGCTCCAGGCGGACTCGGAATACGTTCTTTCTCTTGTCGGTGATGTCCTTCGCTTGTCCGATCTTTGCGTATTGTAGTGTGAAGTTGACGATGCGTGGGCCAATGTATGGCTTGATTATGTGGTATGGGATGGATTCACGGGTGTGTTCGTTATCAATGCACCATTTCAATAAATCGTTCGTGTTGAATCTCGAGTCCTGGAGGAACCTCACGTCCTGGTGTCCATAATGCTCCTTCGTGATGATCTTGGTCTTGAAGTCAAACACTTTTCTCATGAGTTTCGGTACCTTATCCAGGTCGTTCACCTTGTAGAAGTTGATTTGTGTGGAGTTCAATTCGATAATGCAGAGATGCCACTTCCATTCGGTCATCGCCACGGAGGGAGACTTGAGCTCCTGCTTGTAGAGAACTAGGTCATACTTGTGCAGTGTTGGTGTGTATGCTGGGAGTGTTTCCGTGAGAGGAATAGGAACCGGTGATGCGCTTTGTGAGTATCTGAAGGTTGAGTAAGCCGGAAGTGAGTCCTCGATGGGTCTAGGTTGCAGTTCGAGTGTCATCGTCAGTGGGACTAGGGAGGGGGGAGAGTGCGGACTAGTCTGTGGAGGAGACCTGGTGCTGGTTTTATACCTTCCGTCTAGTCTCGAGACGAATGAAGTTCTGGAATAAACGGTTGAGGCCTTTCTTCACGAGCCGGATGCTGTTCCGAATTAGGCAGTCGTTCGATTCAGATGGCGGCAATCGGATGTGTGGTCTGATGTCGCAGGTCTGGTGGATAGAAAGACTAGTCTATGTGATGGGATTGGTAGGGATCTCTTCAGTGGACTAGTCCTTAGTTCAACAGTGAGTCTCAAGACTCGAATCTGGGGCTTTTCTTTTTAGGGGTCGTCTGCGGTGTTTTTTGTACGCGGCTTATCATTTCCGCCGAGACTTGTCGAGACTAGTCGACGGTCGTGAGACTGGGGGGAAAAGTTTAATTTGACACAAAAGCGGAAAACGGAAGAAGCGTTCAATTATATTTCCTATTTAGGTAAGTAACTAAGTTTTGTCTGCCACTATTCTGATCTGATCTGATCCTCCTCTGAATCTTTCACAGGAGCGTAGTGTCTCAGCTCGCCGTTTCTGATATAGTCGTACATCCTGCTGAGTTCGACATCGGGCTTTTCGTGGTTTATCGTCCACCACGTCCACGACGTCCACGACGCCCACGACGCCCACTGAAATAGTACTGTAGTGCATTTTCATGGCTGTCGTAAGTCTTTCGGTCCGCAAAACGGATATAACCACCATCAAAGTAATCAGCTGGGTGGTCCTCTTCCACTCGTGCTTGATACTGTGCATTAGCCGGAAAGATGTCCATCTCGTACGCGTCTCTCTCAAAGACATCGACCATCTTCAGAAACAATTCCAATGTAAACAAAGCGTCATTCCCAGCATTATGCAGCTTGGTGTGCGGGATATCGTACCGGTATAACAAAGCACCCAGACTGGACCCCTTACTGGATGTATTAACCATAGTGTATAACGTTTGCGTATCGCATCGTAGCAGTGAGTCAGGAAATATAACGCCCATATCTTCCAGTGTTTTGATATCACCAGAAACATTGTGTCCCACTAGAACACAGTCCATTCCCATGTCACTTCGTTCTATGAAATAGTGGTTGATTACACTCTGGACAAAGCATTGGCACTCTCCAATAGAAAGTATCACTGAACGGTCACCAACGAAGTACTCGCTGTTGTCAGGAACGTATTTTCTGTTTCTGAGAGACATGTTGTCCTTAACGATTAAGTGCATCTTGATCATATTTAAGTCGGTAGCATCGCCTTCCTTCAAAGGGTCATAGATGGCTATTCCGATTTCTGTAATGTATCTATGGTCTTCTTCCCACATTTCAACATCAATGGACATGAAGGCATTTCTCAGGTCATTTCCCAGTGTTAAGTATCTCGCGAGCTTGTTGAAATTGACGTTCTTTCGCAGTCTTGGATGGTAATCTCTGAATTCGTGAATGTGAGATAAGTACTCATCAACATTTTCAAGTTTGTCCACAGTCTGGGACTGTAAGTAGCCAATTCCGTAGACAGCACGATCAACATTAGACGAAAGCTCAGCAAGGTCTCTCGCACGAGGATAATCATACATCCCAAAGGCTTCATGATTCCACATTGAGTAATCTATCGAACGAAGGGCGTAACCACGGAGGTCAAGAGGAGCACAGCCGTTGTTCCTGAAATGAAAATCCTTGAACTGTTCGAATCGGATCAAACGGGGACCGTACTTGTCATAAAATAGTCGCTCTTGCTCCTCTATCAGGTCGTGGATTCTGGAAACTGTCTCGTGGTCTGGGTGGTTGTTGATCATGACAGTTGAGTGCCAGTCTATCTGCTGCATATCAAAAGAAAGATAGTCACTGTCTCCAACCAGATACCTGTAAAGTGGAACATGATGAGCTGTATTAGGGAAAAGCTCGCATAGTTCATCGAGGAGCTCTTGGTCATGGTCTTCCGTAGTCAACCGTAGTAGTCCCGGCCTCACCAGATAGTCGAAACCGCCAGTCTGGAGACTGCTTTGGAAGTGCATGTAGTCGCGGGCTCAGTCCATGCAGTCCTCCGGGGTCTCTGTCCTTTCCTTGGTGTCCGAGACTCTGGGGTGAGAAGACTCAAAAGACTAGTCTTGAAATGTGTCGAGTCTCGCAAGATTTCCCACTTATCTTCCAAATCGGGAAATGAGCCGCATCAGGCAAATCAACTTCCTCCCTCGGCACAAATCAAAGAAAAAACAATGGGGACTAAAATACTTGAGAGCAGCAAAAATCCGTCCCACCAACACTTTCTCTTTTTAGTCCAGATGCTCCACAAGAGAATGTTCAGCGCCGTCAAGCACATCACGAACCTCGAGAAGGCGCTCGAGATCAAGGAGCTCCGCGAGAACGTCTTCGTCAACACGCAGCGGCTCTACGTCCCGCTGGGCGCCCGTGGCATCTTCGGTGGATGCATCGCTGCCCAGTCCTTGTACGCCGCCATCAAGACCGTCCCAGAGGCCTTCGTCCCGCACTCACTTCATTCCTACTTCATCCTCAACGGCAACGCCGACGAGGAGGTCGAGTACCGCGTCGAGGTCCTGCGCGATGGGAACTCCTTCAGCTCGAGACAGGTCAAAGCCTTCCAGGGCTCGAGACTCATCTTCACACAGAACATCTCCTTCACCAACACAACACCAAAGAGACCTTTGATTGGCCAATTGAACCACTCGAGAAAGTATCCAACCCACGTCAACATTGACAACTTCAGACCGGCATTTGATGTTGCGCAGGAATCTGAACAGTTGAGTGATAAGGCACCAGGAAAGTCATATGAAAGAAGCGAGTTCTGGAAACGTTACCAATTAGGATCCGTGGAACATCTCCTTCCTGGTGATTTCTTCGAGACGCCAGATGAATCACACCCAAACTACTCAAAAGACCCCGATGAGATCGACATGAACCTTTTCGTCAGGGTCCATGAACTCATCAAAGATCCTAAATTCCATTACGTCGCACTAACATACTATTCAGACGCATTGTTCCTCATAACATCCATGAAGTTCCATAATAGAGCCCTCAATTCACAGATCATGTCCGTCTCCCTCGATCACGTCATATATTTCCACAAGCAGTTCGATGCCAATATTTGGCAACTGTTCCATATCCTCCATCCGAGATCAGGAAATGCAAGAAACTTCATGCATGGTGAGTTCTATGATAATGAAGAGCTGGTGGCGACGGTCGTTCAGGAAGGATACGTTGTCATTGACGGTAAGACGAACCCAAAGGCCTTGAAAGAGAGCAAGTTATAGAAAAATCGAACTTGTTGTACTAGACATATTCTGATCACCAGCTGCTAGGGTGCTATTCTGACCAATGCCATTGATAACTGTACATATTCTTGAAGAAATCCATTCAAGATATTAGCTCTTAGATACTCTCGAGTAAGCAGCACACCAGCGAATGTTAAGCCTCCTAGTGATGAATCTTCTTCTTGGTCGTTCTCATCTTTTCCAGAATCATCCCTTGTCTCCTTTCTGGTTTCTGTTTACTCTTTGTTTGTTCACTGTTGGTGCTCATCTTTCCCAAACCTCTGTGCATCAAATTCCTCAATGTGATTGAGATTTAGGGTACAATCTTTCACCGCGGAAGAGGATTAAATTCTTTCGACTGCACAAAGTACTCTGAAGATCAGCTAATACATATACTGAACTTTTGCATCAGCGAGTATGCCAACCACTTCAATTGTATTGTTTATTGTTTACACTTACGCTGCTTTTGTGTCAATTTACATAATCGGTATCTAGTAGATTATTAGTCATAATAGGAAAGACGATAGCGGAAAGAACATGTTTCGTTGATTTATTGCACATTATCGTATCGGCATATACACAGTTCAGAGCCGACCATATAGTCACTTGAAGCCATGCTCAGACAACCACTTGTTGATAACCTCGTGGTCTCTCTTGACCCAGCTGGCCTTCGACTTGATCGTGTCCAAAGACTGAGCAAGACCCTGGTCGAATCCCTTGGTGGACTTCTCAGCAAAGAATGCATTGATCTCCTTGATCTTTTCCTCAGAGGTAAATCCGGATGTGGCCACAGTGACGACAGATCCTAGCATGGACAGACCTGGTGGAAGTCTCTTGGTGACTTCGTCCCAGTTCTCCTGAATCCAACCCCACAAAGCGTTGATACCAGCAGTGTGTGTACGGAGTCCTTGCATTGGGATGTAGATGTCCTGAGATCTGACAGTACCGTCAAACAAGTATCCAAGAGTTCTCTGGATGAGCTCAGAATCCTCGAATCTTCCTAGAGATCTCAAGGCAGTGATCTTCTCGTCAACAGAGATTGGGTTGTTGTAGATCTTGTAGATCTCCTCGTACTCCTTCAAACCACCATTTCTGGCAACGGTGTTGAAAACAGAGGCTCTGAGGTTTGGATGGATGGCCTTCTTGTCTCCACCGACATAGGCCTCGAATGCCTCCAATGCAGCCTTCTCGACAACTGGGTCCTTAGCACCAGCAGCTGAACCGAACAAAGTAGTCTTCAATTTCTGCTCAAGGAAGGAGTCTGACTCCTTGAAGTCCCAGCCCACGGCATGGGTCTTCTCGCCAACAAGAGACCTGGTGAATGCGTTCAAACCTTCCAGAGTGGCCTTGTCCTCAAAGATCCAAGCGGCTTTGACTGCAGCAACTCTTGTCAAAATCTCGTCCCAGACGACGAAGTTGGACTCGTTCTTCCAGGAGTTCACCAAAGTCAACAAACTTGAAGTAGACTGGTATCCAGAAGTTGACAAGGCACCGGCATCAGCAACCAAACCAGCACGGTCCTCGACAGACAATAGACCCTCGGAGCCAGCCTTACCAATCTTCTCCCAACGAGATTCAGAGTAAGAGGTTCTGTAGATACCAACTTGGTCCGCATTCAATTTGTAGAAGTCCAATCCATCTTCAAGCTTCAATGTCTTCTCTCTGGTGTCTAGAACAATAGACTCGTCGACACCATTCTTGGTCTTTAGACCAAGGAAGACCGGGTAGATGGTGGTGTCCTCTTCAGGTTTGACATCACCAGTGGTCAAGTAACGATTCTGCTTGACCGTAATCTCATTGGTCTCTGGGTTTTCAGTGACGGTTATGACTGGAAAACCAATCTTCTTGGTCCAAACATCCATGACTTTGACAACATCCTTTCCAGAAGCCTCAGATAAAGACTCCCAAAGATCAGAAGTGACAGAGTTGCTGTACTTGTGCTTCTTCAAGTAGTTAGAGACACCCTTGATGAACACGTCTTCGCCCAACCAACGGGAAATCATCTTCAACAAAGATGAACCCTTGGAGTAGGAAATAGCGTCGAAGATCTGGTTGATTTCATCAGCCTTCTTAACTGGAACTTCGATTGGGTGGGAGGCTCTCAATGCGTCAAGGGCCAAAGCGTGTTGCAAGGAGTCAGTGACATACTGCTCCCAAACCTTCCAGTCTGGGTAGAACTCGTCACAAGAGTACCAGGACATCCATGTGGCGAAACCCTCGTTCAACCACAAACCTTCCCACCAGTCCATTGTGACCAAGTTACCGAACCATTGGTGTGCCAATTCGTGCTGAACGACTTCGGCGACTCTTTGCTTTGTGGCCAAGTTGGAGTTCTCCTCGTCGAAAAGCAAGTCAACGACTCTGTAGGTGATCAAACCCCAGTTCTCCATGGCACCAGCACTGAAGTCAGCAATAGCGACATTGTCCATCTTTGGAAGTGGGTACTCGATACCGAAGGTCTTTTCAAAGAATTCCAAAGTCTTAGCAGTCAAGTCAGCTGAGAATTGACCTTGCTTCTCTAGGCCTGGGGTGGCATAGACTCTGACTGGGATTCTGAACTTGGTCTTAGATTCGACATATCTCAAGTCGCCGACAATGAAAGCAACCAAGTAGGTAGACATGAGTGGAGTTGAGTTGAAAACAGTAGCCTTTCTTCCATCTGGTAGCTCCTTGACTTCCTTAACGTCCATGTTGGAGAGAGCAGTCAAGTTCTTGTCAGAAATCAAGGTAACATCAAAGACAGCTTTCAAGGCAGGCTCATCAAAGGATGGGAAGGCACGACGACAGTCAGTTGGCTCCATCTGAGTGGTTGCAAGGTACTTCTTCTCTCCGTTCTCCTCGTATGATGATCTGTAGAAACCAGCCATGTTGTCGTTCAAAGTACCAATAAACTTGATGTCTAGAGTAATCTTGGAACCTTTCTGGAAGGTTTCATCGAACTTGAACGTGACAGTTTGTTTCTCCTCATCGAAAGTAGTCTCCTTTGCGGTAGTGTTATTGATAGAAGCGGATCCTATGTCGATGTCCAGGGTATGTAAAGTCACGTAGTCAGTGTTCTCGTTCACATCGAGGTCAATCTTGACATGACCATCGAACTTGAAAGTTGAGAGGTTTGGATCAAGAGTCAAGTCATATCTCAATGGCTTGACATTGGTTGGTAGAATTTCTCTACCCTCGGTGCTATTGGGGAGTTAGTACTTGTTCAGAAAGTAGGGGATAATGGATGGTATTCAGTCGTTACTTCACTTCAACACCAGATACAAAAGTCACAAGGTAGAGCAGTAAAATTAGCAGCTTCCAGCACTTGAGCATGAGTCTTTTTCAGGGTATTAGCACCAGTCGATGAGGGTAAAGCAACGATTGATGGTGATGGCGGTAGAGAGTAGCGACTTTGTGTAGTGCTGCTGTAGCGCTGTTCGTACTTACGCGGAGGCGACGGCGGTGCACATGGCTCTCTTTTGCAGTGTTCTGGCGAGACTGTTGCTGTTTGCAATTGACTGCGACAGTGAGAAGAGCCGGCGGTTAATTGTTGTTGGCTTTGTGTTTGTTGATGATGGGAAAAGCGTTCTTTTTATACTCGTCGTCAACATGGCGGACGGGCACGACGCAAGACTGAGCAGCCGGCGGGCAGTCACCGGGCATTTCAGTGCATCAGTAGCAGCTCTGCGGACGGCGAACATCGGACACTGGGAGACTCTGGCACTGGATCGAGGTCGATTGTTGAGTTGATGGCAGACGCTCTTCCTCTTCCAAAGGGCTCAAAAGGCTGTCTCGGTGTGGCGATGGGCTTCCTAAAGAGGAAAGTCCCGGTACTTTAGTTGGTTACCCTACTCTTTCGCCGAAGCCACCATATACATGTGAATCCGCACGCTGATAACTATTTATACTGACCAATTATCCGTCTGGACACGCTTCGATAAGGGAACCGAGTCAACAAATTACACAGAATGGTAAGCACCGGCACGTATCAGCAGTTTTGACTGCACTCTCTTGAATGCCCTCACTAACCGAGATTCAACACAGGTCGCTACAGGATTGCCGGAAGGATGGACTATCAGAAAGTCGAAAACGCACAACAGAGAGTACTTCTTCAAAGAAGATACTAAGGAGTCCCACTGGGAGCCACCAGCGGGAACGGACCTCGAGCAATTGGCCAAGTACCAGGCGCAGAACAAGGTCCGTGCCTCGCACCTGCTCATCAAGCACAGTGGCTCGAGACGTCCAGCATCGTGGAAGTCCGACAAAATCACCAGAACAAAGGAGGAAGCCATTGAGATACTGAAAGCTCACCAGGCCAGAATCCAATCAGGAGAGGCCACTTTGGAAGAGATTGCCACTACTGAGAGTGACTGCTCCTCTGCTAAGAGAGGTGGCGACTTGGGCTTCTTCGAGAGAGGACAGATGCAACCGGCCTTCGAAAACGCCACTTTCGACCTCGAAATTGGTCAGCTGAGCGACATTATCGAGACAGACTCCGGTGTCCATATTATCGAAAGAACCGGCTAGTCCCTTTTCTAAATATTTAGTCTCTTCATTTCGACGATCTGTCCTTTGTTCGTAGTTAAGTAGTGATATTAAGAACGAAAGCAAAAAAAGGAGGTAACCATGGCAACAGCCATACTAATTCACATTTGTTTTTGTTTTAGGAAATCGAGAAATAAACACGAAAAATCACAAAAGTGCCGTCGTCCCAGATTGGAAGAGATCCAGCTTGGAAAGGACAGAGGAAGTCAGTATGGCTGATGACAGTGCAGTCGACTTTGATCTGATAGAGAAGCACAAGGAGAATATCGAGCCGCTGAAGGAAGGGCGCTCCGTTTTGGCGCTGAAGGAGGTCTTTTCTACCCATCAGGACGTGCTGAAGGCCAAACACGCGGAGGAGAGGGCAAAGATCGAGGAGCACCTGAGCAATATCGAAGATCTAGATGATCCATTACAGCCTTATTTGGACTATGTTCAGTGGATAACGAGAAACTACCCTTCTGGCGTCACTGTCGAAAGTGGGTTGGTGCAGGTGTTGGAACGATGCACTTCTGAATTTAGAGACACTTCATACTACAAGAACGACCCCAGATACTTGAAAGTCTGGCTGAGCTATGCCAAATACAGTGAGAATCCGAGAGATATATTTGTCTATTTGGCCAGAAAGGAGATCGGGAAGCTATTGGCGACGTACTACGAAGAGTATGCCAGCTATCTTGAGGCCAATGAAAGAAACCTACAAGCGCAGAAAGTCTATAAAGAAGGTATCAAGCAGGGTGCTCGTCCATTAAGGAGACTTGAGAGAAGATTTCACGAGTTTGAGAAGAGATTACAGCATAAGAATTTGGATAATGAACCATCATCGCCAGTTTTCCCAGTTCGTTCTGCTCTATCCACTAAGACAGGAGGCTCCTCTTTGTTCGCTCTGCATGAACAGCCCTCCTCAAGTACGCGGCCTCAAAAGAGAAAACTGGAAGTGTTCACTGAGACAGAGGGAGGAGACTTTGGTGATTTGAATACCGGTGGTTGGGACTCTCTCGGTTCATCCAAACACAGAAATAAGGAGAACAGAGTCGATGCCAAACCATGGGCAGGAGAGGTTCTGAAACAGAATGGGCACAAGAGACCACTCATAAACAAGATATCAGTGTTTCAGGATGACTCTTCTGTGCAAAATAATGATCCTGTTTACAAAGTGATCGAAACACCTGGAAAGAAGCCTGAGAAGGTTGATATGAACTTTGACTTACTCTACACAAAAGATGAAGAGCGTTGTATTCAAGAAGTTTATGCATTGATGATAATTAAGAGGCAAAACAAGAGTAAGGAGACTCATCCTAAGAAAGACGTGGAAAGCCCCATGTCGCCACAATTCAAGTCATTGGTCCCAAAACGCGAATCTTTCCATGTTGCCCAAGATAGTCCCTCTCAAAACGAGAAAGTGGAGAGTCATCAACCTTTTATTGAACCACAAAGACCATTGGAGAACTCTACTATTCATTTGGACATCACAAAACTCAAGAAAAGGGCATCACCTACTGCTACAATCTTTACGAAAGAGGCCAAAGATGAGATCTATTCTATGTTCAATCAAAGACCTGAATCACGCGTCCAATTGGATGAAGATGATGCCCAATTCATTTATGATGATCAAACAGAGCAGTTCAATCAACTGACGAGGAATAATTTGAATGAGCTCACAGAACAAGTGGATGACCTTGCCCTCCAGAAACAATCATCCTCGATGAATGATCTATCTATGAGTGAATACACTGTCAATCCTGCAGATGAATCTCTACAGTTACTGCTTTTGAGTAATCTGAAGAATCCAGTTCAATCATATGAGGGGTTCTATGAGTACTCTAAAAACATGGGTATGATCACGCATTTGAAGAAGTCATTGAATCTGAAACAGAAGAACCACGTCTTTATCGAGTTCGAGCAAAATGGAAACACCTTCAATCTGAAGTCACTCCTTGGTGAAGGAGGGTATGCGTGCGTCTACCTTGCCGAAGCTATGAATGGACAGTTCAAGGCTATAAAGGCACAGAGACCATCTAGTCCCTGGGAATTTTATATCTTGAGACAGATAGAGGAGAGATTACAGGGCTCTAGTGTGCTACAGTCGATTATCAAGGCAGATGAGGTTCATATCTATAAAGACGAGAGTTATTTGGTGTTGGATTATTTGAAACAGGGTACGATTTTAGATATCGTGAATTTGTACAAGGCCCTGGGAAGAAAAGTTGATGAGGTGTTGGTTATTTTCATTACTGTGGAGCTGTTGAACGCGATTGAGAGTCTTCACAAGGTTGGAATCTTGCATGGTGATTTGAAGCCAGATAATTGTATGTTGAGGTTCTCTGACAAGGAGAATTTCGCGGGGTTGAACAATTGGAGATCGAGAGGAATTAAGTTGATTGACTTTGGGAGATCTATTGACATGAGGTTATTCCCATCAAATATTCAGTTCAAGTCGAATTGGAAGACTGATAATCAGGATTGTCCGGAGATGCGCAATAACGAGACGTGGACTTATCAGGTTGACTATTTTGGTATTGCGAGTATCGTACATACACTGTTGTTCGGGACTTTCATTGAGAGTGATTTCAATGGGGAAAAGTGGGTGTTGAAGAACACTTTGAAGAGATACTGGCAGCATGATCTTTGGAACCCGTTGTTTGAATTGTTGATGAATTCCAAAAATCATGGGACCTTGCCAGTGACGCATGAATTGGGGACACAGAGACAAATAATGGAGAAGTGGTTAGAGGAGAATAGTGGTGGATTGTTGGGGATCATTAGGGATATTGAGACGGGGTTGAAGTAGGTGTTTGTAGATTCAGTGATGATTTTAATGACTAATGTGGTATACTAGTTTGAGGTGTAGATAATTCTTTGTATTTGCTGGAATCAACTACAACTAATGTAGCAGTCGACTAGGGGTCTGGTGACCCGGTGTTGAGTATATCATAAACATAATTCATCGACATTGATACTTACTTATAAATGTTTTGTAATTCGATTTAATTATAATTGATCTTGATTTTCAAATCTGATGAAGTTGGTCTTTATGTCGATAATTTATAAGGTCCGACGGCAGAATAATTATCAGCCCCAGCGCGTACAATTATCATAAGTACAATAAAGACATCGATAGAGGACCGGTATTGTTGGATAGTACTATACTCTGTCTACACGAATACCCATTCTAAGACAAAATCTGAATAACGACCAGCTATAACTCGGATCCATGATCAATTTCACACCAACTAACTAACTCTCTTTCTCTACAACTTTCTCCTCTTTCTTCACAGGAGCAAACTTCCCCTTCAAGGCTTCGATTCTATCTCTTACTCTTTCCTTGATCTTCGCAATCTTCGCTTTCGGCCCCGTCTCTGACAGGATCAGCTCTGCTTCTTCCTCCGTGATCAGTCTCTTCACCAACAAGTTGAAAATCGTACCGAACGCCAAAGCCATCACTGTTGAGGAAAGAATGATGACATTGTATGGCATACTGAAATCCGGTGTCGGTAGCGTTAGTAACGCAGGTGATGTTCTGAGTTGGTACGGAGCAGGCTCGAGGACTTTCACGATACCGGGTTCGACAGAGAACCCGTGGTTGGCGTCTGGTGGGTATTCAGCGTATAGGAGGAGTGACTTGTCGAACGAGTAAGATAGTGCGATGTCGGAGTTCGGTGGTAGGACGAGCTCGATTTCAAGGTGTGTTGGTCTTTGACGGTCAACTTCTGGAAGGTAGAAGATACTCTGGATGATTTGATCCTTGTCACCACCGGAGACTTCAATGGAGTGGAGATACACACGCATGAACCAAGGGAGGGATTCAAGGTAGAGAAGCTTGATGGTGTCGTTTGTAGGGTTCTGGAAATTCACTCTCGTGTGACCTTTGTCTTGGGCGTATCCTGTAAGTGATCTCGATGCGTAGACCGGGACTTCGGATAATGGTGGGATGCTTTGACTCTTGGAGGTTTCAATTAGGATGTCCATCTCGGCATCATCAACGAGATCGAAGCAGTTGTCGAGTGTTCCATAGTGGTCCTCGTTCACACGAAGAAGAACTTCCCAGTCATTGGTGGTCTTTACACAGACTCTGCCAGGTTTATCGGAAATTTTGTTAGAGCCCTTGATAGTACGTCCAAAGATGTCTTTAAGGGTGAACTTTAGGTTCTCTGGGTCACCGAGTGGGAAACACTGGAACATATCGTGTGGCTTCGAAGGATCACATCTCAAGTCATCACCAGGAAGCGGTTTGGGTATCGAGTTAAACTTCTTTCTTAATGCAGTGTTGATACTGACAACTGTGTCGATCTTTTGCTTCATCGTGTACTTCAGCATGCCATCATCAAGAGATGTAGTGACATCGATCGACATCATGTTCCACTTGGATTCAAAGACTGTGTGACCATCTAACAGTGAAGCAAGGCCGACTTTGCCTCTAGATGGGAGGAACTTGAGGAAAGGCGTGAGGTTCTCAGTACAGACAGGTTCTGCGGCCAATGCCGCTCTTAATAGGAATATGTCATTCCCTCCATCCAAAACAGGAACAGGTCCACTGACTTCGAATGATCTCTTTGGATAGATTGTATTGGTACTTTCAATGTAATTGAATGAGGCACAGAAGAGCCCCGCTAGAGAACTCGTTAAGGTCTGCCACTGTTGGAAACTCTGTGGTTTGTTAGCAGCTTCGATGACTGCCCATACTTCGACACCAATTCCCCCAGAAGTCTGACCTCCATCAGGCAACTGACCCCATTCCTCGGAGTTCCACCAGCCTTGACCGAATCTGAGATGCAATTCACGCGTGTTTGTCGATTTTAGAATGGGCGTCAGTGATTTGGGGAAGACCTTGTAGTTGATAAAGTCCGTGCTGCTGTCGACAGGGAAAGGCTCCGACTCCAATTCAAACTCGAATGAGCTCAGTAGATTGTTTCTGGGAAGGGTAGACACAGTGAGGCTCTCGGAATAAGGGTGTGATGTGTGGTTTGTAGTGATTGATGGTGGATTCGTCTCATCTTGGGTTAATGCGTTGTCCAGATCAACATCAAGGCCATAACAAGCGGCCGAAAGAAGCAGGAAATGAGCCACTGTGGGTATCAGCGACAGTCTCATGGCTTCAGTGCTAGCTATGAGTAACCACACAGATCTCCGCTTTGGAGAAAGTTCAATTGGAAGAGGAACTGAATCAAGAGTAACAAATTTATGACGGCGCTTAATTCGATTTGTTTACGTATTAATTCCGAGGGCTCAGTTCAAATTTACCGGAATTCGAAAATCCTTTTTGTGCCTGTTTTGATGAATTCGTACTCTGAACCAGCTTTAAAATTGTGTTAAGAATTCACGACTGAAAGGCCATGGAAACTGGTGGGAAACAGAAACAGAGCCGGAATGGGCACAGTCTTACAGCCCAGTACTCGATCCCCAAAGATGTACGAGAGTCGCTAATTGGTGGAGAAACAGTGCAGGATGATGCACTTTTAGACAACAGAAGGCAGAGGTCCAAGTACGCCACAGAAAGTGACTATAACAAGAGACGATTCAATAGGGAGTTGTCCCCAGAGCGTGATCCGAATCTTACTGACCAGGAGTTGCTGAAGATCAGAGAAGAGGAGGCAAAGAAGGAGAGTGGTGTGGTTCTTGCGTCTAAAGACAAAGTGATTGAACCTCATCAGGGCCCTGAAGACGATGGAAGTAAGACACCACCAAGGAGAACACGCAAGAGAAGATGGGATGTTGGACCAGATGAGACAGAAAGTACGGAATTGACAAAGAGAACCAGATGGGATGAAAAAGCTAAAGAGCCACCACAAGAGAAAGAAGAAGAAGCCGTGCCCGGTTCATACACCATTCCAACAGAAACTACAGTATCAACACAAGTCATGAAAGAGTCCTTAATTACTGAAGTACCTGGAATCAAAGACCTACAGTTCTTTAAAGAGGAAGACGCAAAATACTTTGGTAAACTTTTGGAAGTAAAGGACGAGAGTGAGTTATCCAAAGAGGAACAGAATGAAATTAAAGTCATGAAGCTCTTACTCAAGATCAAAAATGGTAGTCCACCTGTTAGAAAAGTGGCTCTCAGAAGTATAACAGATAACGCAAGAACCCTTGGAGCCAAACCACTCCTTAACCAGATTCTCCCACTCTTACTAGAGAAGTCACTTGAGGACCAAGAGAGGCATTTGCTAGTGAAGGTGATCGACAGAATTTTGTACAAACTGGCTGACATGATAAGGCCCTTCACTCACAAGATCTTGGTTGTCACATCACCACTTCTTATTGACGAAAACTATACCACAAGACAAGAAGGACGTGAGATCATAACAAACCTGGCAAAGGCAGCAGGGCTCGCACACATGATTTCGACAATGAGACCTGATATCGACCATAGCGATGAGTTTGTCAGAAATACCACAGCCAGAGCCTTGGCCGTGACCGCAAGTGCCTTGGGAATCCCAACAATGATTCCTTTCTTGAAGGCCGTTTGTCACTCGAAGAAGTCATGGCAAGCTCGTCATACTGGAATCAAAGTCATTCAACAGATAGCGATCCTTGTTGGTTGTGGTGTTCTACCACATTTGAATGGTCTTATAGAGTGTCTACATAAGGGACTGAATGATGAACAACTGGCCGTTAGAGTGATGACTGTCAATGCCATGGCTGCGCTAGCTGAAGCTTCTTTTCCCTATGGTATCGAAGCGTTCGAAAGTATACTCGAGCCTTTGTGGAATGGGATTAGAAGACATAGAGGAAGGGGTCTGGCTGCTTTCTTGAGATGTATTGGGTTTATTATCCCTTTGATGGATGCTGAGTACGCCAGTTACTATACTAGAGAAGTCATGCGCGTGCTTCTCAGAGAATTCGGCTCTCCCGATGAGGAAATGAAGCGAACTGTTCTTAAGGTGATACAGCAATGTGCAAATGCTGATGGTGCTGAACCAAAATATCTCAGAGTCGAGGTGCTACCTCCTTTCTTCAAACATTTCTGGGTCAGAAGAATGGCTCTGGATCGTAGATCGTCAAAGGCTGTGATCGAAACATCAGTTGCCCTAGCAGAGAAGGTTGGCGTTGTTGATATCGTCGAAAGATTGTTGAACGCACTAAAGGATGATTCAGAACCATATAGAAGAATGGCTGTCCAGACTTTGAACACAGTGGTGAAGAAGTTGGGCACAACTGGACTCTCAGAAAGAACTACCGAAAGATTAGTTGATGGTCTCCTTGTTGCATATCAAGAGCAGTCTGCTAGTGATGGAGCCATACTCCATGGTCTGGCAACTGTTATCATATCTCTTGATGTTAAAGTCAAGCCATTCCTAGGGGCTGTGATCACGACACTTCTCCACAGATTAAAGAACAAGACACCAGAGGTACGTCAACAAGCCGCTGATTTGGTCGGCATGATAGCTCCTGTCATCAATTCCTGTGGAGAGAAGGAGATCCTTGGAAAATTGTCTGTGATCTTGTACGAGTCACTCGGTGAGAGTTTCCCAGAAGTACTTGGGTCCTTACTTGGAGGACTTAAGGGGATAATTGATGTTGTTGGAATAGATGAAGTCCAGCCACCGATCAACCAGATACTGCCATCTCTAACACCTATCTTGAGGAACAGACATGAAAAGGTTCAAGAGAATTCTATTGAGTTGGTTGGTAAGATTGCTGATAAGGGACCGGAATTTGTGTCTCCGAAGGAATGGATGAGAATTTGTTTTGAACTGTTGGAGATGCTCAAGAGTACGAGAAAGCGTATCAGAGTTTCAGCAAATAAGACCTTTGGATATATCGCAAAGGCTGTTGGTCCACAGGAAGTTCTAGTAACACTATTGAATAATCTGAAAGTGCAGGAGCGTCAACTTAGAGTCTGTACTGCTGTTGCTATTGGAATTGTCGCAGAAACTTGTTTGCCATTCACGGTTCTGCCTGCATTGATGAATGAGTATAGAACACCGGAAGTCAACGTTCAAAATGGTGTTTTGAAGGCCATGACATTCATGTTTGAGTATATCGGTGACATGTCAAGCGATTACATGTACTCCGTGACTCCTCTATTGGAAGATGCACTGACTGATAGAGACCTTGTACATAGACAGACTGCAGCAACTGTTGTGAGACACATTTCCCTGGGATGTTTGGGGCTTGGATATGAAGATGTATTTATCCATCTGCTGAATTTACTGATGCCGAATGTTTTTGAGACCTCTCCTCATGTCATCAACAGAATAATTGAAGGTATTGATGGCGTCAGAAACGTCGTCGGAACAGGGCTATTGATGAATTACATTTGGAATGGCCTGTTCCACCCTGCAAGAAAGGTGAGAACCCCATATTGGAGAATCTACAATGACGCTTATGTTCAACATGTTGATTCCATTGTGCCATACTACCCTAAGATTGACGAGGACAACTACAGGTTGGATTTGTTCGACACAGTTCTATAATATCACACACAAAAGAAACACTGGTCTTATTTGCTCAGCAGTTTGTCAGTTGATTCATTGTCACCATCATCGCTGGCGTCATCCACAGATTCCTCCTTAGATTCCTCTTCGGATTCTTCCTCTTCGGATTCTTCTTCTTCAGAGCTATCGTCCTCTTCTTCGTCGTCGGTATCAGTTTCCTCTTCATAGACAACTTTTCTGTGTAATGACGAACGACTTTGTGGCTGCGGCGCATGATCATCAGCAAAGAACTCATCAAGACTCTGTAGCTTGTACTTTCTTTCACCAGCTGGTTTATTGGTTGTTGTTGGGCTAAATCCAGAACTCACCGATGCTAACGGTTGACTGGATGGCTGGATGCTTCTTCTCGTATCAATGACCTCAACGTCGTCACGGATTGAATTCTCTGGAATGGTTTCAGGATCGGCCCACTGTGGTAGTGTATTGTAGGACTTGATCACATCGTCAACTGGAAGAGTGGATAGGTAGTCCTCCTTAGCCTCATTCTGGAGATCTAGCGGATCGGTCTTCTTCAAAGTGACTAGTGGGACAGGCTTTGGTGCTTCAAGCATCAATGCTGCCAGTTGTGTTTGTTTGGAATTGAGCAATGAATAGAACATTCTTGATCGGTCTCTAGTGTCATAGTCGTCATCGTACTTACCCAACTGAAGAGCATAGAAGAACATCTTTGGGATGACACCATCGAAGTCGTAGTTCTCTAGTTCCTGGTCACCTGTTGACTCTTTGTACTCACCGATATCATAAGAGTAGACCTTCGCGGCTAGCAGGATCGTCTGATATCTGATTGATGCCTCAAAAGAGGTGAAGTTCTTCAGCAGTTTCCGTAGCACATCTGGGCCAATTTTCACTTCGAACGCAGAGAACTCGCCAACTAGCCAGATCACTATGCCTTTGGCTTCTTCGGAGAGCGTGTCACCATCTAGAAGCTTGGTCAGTTTGATAACAGTCTTGATATTTGAGCTTGGATCTTGTTGGATCAGGTACCTGATCACAGTGAGGAACTCAGCAGTAACA
Organism: Komagataea wickerhamii; assembly: GCA_030574915.1. Taxonomy (NCBI): domain Eukaryota; kingdom Fungi; phylum Ascomycota; class Saccharomycetes; order Phaffomycetales; family Wickerhamomycetaceae; genus Komagataea; species Komagataea wickerhamii. The sequence goes on along the minus strand of JAJMFU010000059.1, from coordinate 5,995 downwards.
TCATTGTCGAGGTTCAGAGAAGAAAGTTCGAGCAGCAGCCATTTTAGAGTCTTTGAACTCCAGTATTCACTTATTTGTGAGCAGATACCCATTGCTGTTACACTCTCTTTGGCAAGTTCTGTAATTCCAGAGTACAGTGTGCAGTACTGAAGCTCATTCACAATAGTCTTGATGTTGTTCTCATTGCAGATTATTGAGAGGATTTTCACTTTGAGTTTCGCAGTGTCGAGGTTGTCTCGAGGGAGGACATAGAATCTCTTCTCGTATTGGACAAACAACGTTGGATCATGAGCCACTATGTAGAGGATTGATTGGAGGATATAGGTTTGGGCCTCTGGGGTGCTAGTTAGGAGGATCCTCACTAGTGCTGCGGCGATCTGTAGCTCTTTGAAAGATCTTGGTGGGGTCAGGTGGAAGTAGGCTCTTGAAACAGCAAGAATGACAGCCTCGTTCTGACTGTATATGAGGTATTTGATCGAATCAAGGAAGAGTTTGAGGTCTGGGTCGAACTCCACGTCGTATACCGGGAAGGGAATCTCGTTGTAATTGTCTGGAAGGTCGATGTACTCTGAATGGTTGGAGGCCTGATTGAAGAGCTTTGGCTTTGCAAGGAAAGCTCTGGCATAATTTGTCAGAATCTCTACGAGATAGGTTTGTGCCCATTCATCGAGTCTGGTGATTATAGAGCAGAAACGACGGAAGTGAAGGTGGATCAAGTCGTAGTTTGTAGGACATATGACTTTGAATGCAAGGATGGTAGAATTTAGAACAGCAATGTCTCTGTCTTTGAGTAGTTTCTGAATGAATTCTTCGAGTTCTGACTTGGATGAGGGACCGTAGTTGTTGAATACTTTGATTAGGGACACAGCTGCTGCTTGTCTCACCGTCTCGGATGGATCAGAGGCACACTTCTTAATTCCCAGGAGCACAATTGGATAAATAGAGGGGATCTTGATCTCTGACATGACACGGAGTGCCAGTGCTCTTACCTGTGGGTTTTTGTCTCCAAAGGACTTTTGAATGGCGTTGATGGAAAGCAAGGCAGTTTCGCTCTCTTTATCGGCGTAGCGCAGCAAGTACGTATAGACGAGCTTCCTGTTCTTCAGACTCGAGGAAGTGACGTTCTTAACAACGTCTGTGAAGTACTCAGAGGCATCAGAACCGCTAGATATTAGTGAGGTCACATACTTCAGACCCTTGAGAACGTCTCTTTCCTGCCGTGAGTTCAATAGCTTCGAGACTTCTTTTGGACGGAGGTCGTTTGGAGTCTCGGCCAGACGAGCTGAAGCCGCTGCCGCTGCCTCCAGAGCGAGGTCACGCGCCCCTTCTAGCATCGAGGTGATCCTTGAGATTGACTCGGCCATTGTTCCATTGAGTTTTGTGCCTTGTTCTGTTGTTATTGTTGTGAGTTGGCTCTATTTACTTCAGGTCTATTTGTGTTGTTATGTGTTATGTTAGATCGAATTACGTAAGTCAAATTCAATATGGATATCTTATGTAATCTACACTGACATGAGTCGACATGAGACATGAGACATGTGTCTCACTAATACTCGTTGGTCTCCTACTGGCGTTCCTATAGCAAATGATGCATCTCATTCATCCCATTATTAGACATTATGTATATGTACAACCCCATTTTTAGTAGTTACTTGGGTATTTGTGGTCGGTGATCTCGTAGAAGTTCTCTTTGATGCTTCTGACAGACACAAATCTGGACAGGATGTTACCAGAGCCAGCCTTGTCGTTGGTTCCACTGGCACGGGCACCTCCAAACCATTGTTGACCAACAACGGCACCGGTTGATTTGTCGTTGATGTAGAAGTTACCAGCAGAATAACGTAGCTTCTCCTCAGCCAATCTGACTGCGTCTCTGTCCTTCGCAAAGATGGAACCAGTCAATCCGTATCCATTCGTCTGATCAACCTTCTCCAGGATCTTAGTGTAGTCAGCATCTTCGTAAACGTACACAGTCAAAAGAGGACCGAAGAACTCATCTTTCAAGAATGCGTGGTCTGGGTTGGTGGTTTGCACAACAGTTGGCTCAATGAAGTAACCAACAGATTTGTCAGATCTACCACCGGCAATAATCTCTAGCTCCGCGTCGTTCTTAGCAGACTCAATGGCTCCAGAAACCTTGTTGAAACTTTGTTCGTGGATAACTGGACCAGCAAAGCCCTTTAGACCTTCGTGAGAGGCAGTGTTAGTTGGCTCAATGGTGCTCAAAGTTTCAACCAAAACGGTCTTGAAGTCCTCCCAAACCGACTTAGCAACGTAGACTCTAGAGGTGGCTGAACACTTTTGGCCCTGGAACTCAAAGGCACCTCTGACAGTTGAAAGAGCAGAGTGGGTGATGGAGGCAGATGGGTGGATAACATGGAAGTTCTTACCACCGGTCTCACCAACAATTCTTGGGAAGTCTCTATACTTGTCCAAAGCGACATTATCAGAGATCTTCTTGTACAGGTTCTTGAACACTCTGGTAGATCCAGTGAAGTGCAAGGCAGAAAACTCAGAGTCGTTCAAGACGGCGTCAGTCACCATATTTGGCTCACCTGGGACAAAGTTAACAACACCCTTTGGCAGACCAGCTTCCTCCAAAATGGTCAACAGCAAGTAGTTCGAAAGAGCAGCAGTCTTGGATGGTTTCCAGACAACGGTGTTACCCATCAAGGCTGGTGCACCAACAAGGTTAGCAGCAATGGCAGTGAAGTTGAATGGGGTAACAGCATACACAAATCCTTCCAAAGGTCTGTACTCAGCTCTGTTCCAGACACCATCAGTCGTCTCAGCTGGCTGTTGCGCATAGAGTTCAGCTGCGTACTTCACATTGAACTTAAAGAAGTCAATAAGCTCAGCAACAGCGTCAATCTCGGCCTGGTACACGTTCTTTCCCTGACCTAGCATAGTGGCTGCCAGCATGTCATAACGGTACTTGGTACTGATCAAGTCGGCAGCCTTCAGGAAGATGGCAGCTCTGTCAACAAATGGAGTGTTCAGCCAATTCTCCTTAGCCTCCTTAGCAGCAGCGATAGCAGATTGGACGTCTTCCTCCGTTGCCTGTGTGATGTTGGCAAGTTCCTGAGATATTTTGGCTGGGTTCACTTGGGGAGCCAACGCTCTTTGGGTATCCTTGCCGTAAATACGCTGGCCATTAATGACTAGTGGGATATCAAGGGATCCGTTGTCAGTGAACTTCAAGATGGATGATCTCAGCAAGTCCCAATCAACAGTATCCTTCTTTCCGAATGGCTTGACTGGCTCGTTCTTGATTGTTGGGATCTTTGGAGTACTCAGCTGTGCTACTCCTCTGGTCTGAAGCGCACCTGATAGTGGTCTTTGTGCGATTCTAAGACCACGGGAAACTGTGGAGGCCACAGTTCTGTTTCTGCACATGCGTGTCAATCCTGAGGCTCTTCTCAACATTTTGATACAATCTTCTCAGTAGTATACAGTCACCGATTAAATGCTGTGATGGAGAAGTTTTGCCTTTTATATATGGGGCTCATCGTCTTTCGCTTGCTGGGCCCATTCTCAGAAAAACCGGAAAAATATGCGAGCGGCATTCGCTTACCAATTCCATTTCGGGCGCACATGGTTCTTAGGCAGACTACAAACCTACGGTGCACACCAGCTCTAACAAAAGACCTCCTTTTATACACAAAAGTACAGCTAGTACAAACAAAAAGTCTAAAGACGTTGTTCAGACTTCTAAAGAATCGGGCTCAAACAACTCGTCTTCCTCCCTTATCATCTCCTCGTTTCTTCTCACCCTCAGACTTAAAAGTAAGGCTCCAATCGTAGCGACACCACCGAATCTGAATACCCAACCCAAACTATCATCAAGTTCTCCATCTGATGTCTTTTTAGACAAGAACTTGAACAAAAGGCTACTGAATAGGGAGCTTATCACCTGTGGCGCGGCGACGAAGAAGTTATGCAATCCTAGGATCAAACCAGCTTCATGCTCATAGCTCTCGAACTCTGAAGCCTTTCCCTCATTGATCGTGGGACTATCTGGCCGATGTCTAACAGCTCTGAATTTCTGAACATTCGCTTTGATCTCTTTGATGCGTGAGACCTCCTCTGATATCAGCACAAAGGGCGCCCAAAGCGCGGTACCCCAGGTGATCCCCAACAGTCCAAACATGAATATTGCGAAGTAGGAGGTCCGTATAACGAAGGTGAGCAGCATACAGAAGATGAAAAGAGCATGTGAGATTATCCAGGAGTTTCTGACAGTAAGCCACCATGTGAACTTCTCTCGAAACTTTCTCAGGTGTTCACCTATGACACTAGGCCGCTTCATTTCGACATCTGTGGTCTCACCCATCTTCTCAAATGGTTGAACGAGGAGAGGGAGGAAGATATCAACAATGAACGACATGATCGAATGTACCAAAAGAGCCTGGGCTCCTCTTCTGGTTGCATTCTCTTGCAAAAGAAGCTTGTCATCCCTTGAAAGAGGCGGAGAAGAAGGATCACGATTTTGATAGAACTCATAGAGGTATATGTCACCGACATATGTTGTAGTGTAAAACAGCATCGGGAAGTAGCCGATCCATGCAAAAAATTGTGCGAAGCAAACTGTTTTCACTTGAGGTGATAAGCGTCCAATGCTGCTCACTGTCTGCTTATACAACGACACGAGAAGCTCTTTTGGATTCTTAGGGTTGTGGACCCCTAACTGCTGCAGACGTTTCACATTTCGCTTCCTCTCCTCAATAATGACTGCATCAGTAACAGGGTCACGCTCCTCCACGTACAGCAATGATGAGGCTGATGTCAAAACCAGAGTTATACTAGCAATGGCTGCCAGAATCTTGAATTGGTTGGACCCGAACAAAGAGAGTATTGCTGTAAGATTGACAGAACCGAGGACGTACCCAATTATATTGAATGTTCCAATTAGAACTGCAGCCATAGCATTAGCAATCTGTTGCTGGTTGGTAGGGACATTATCAACAATGTACGCCCTGGAGGCTGCTTGAATGGCGCTGATGGAAAAGTCTAGAAGGTAGACGCCAATCGCTGCAAAGGGGATCGTGGCACGCTTGATTGCTTCCAGTGGTGTTCCGTTAGAAAAGAACAGGGAAACTATATCAACCGAATAGCTGAGATACAGCAGAGACAACGAGGTTGCAATGCACCCTCCAATGATGAATGGTCTCCGTCTCCCAGATCTGTTCTGCGAATTATCGCTCAGGATTCCAATAATTGGTTGACCAATGGCGCCACTCAAGGGACCAGCAATCCATATCAACGCAAGAACCTCCTTAGAGATACCCAAAGACAAAAGGAATGGTGTTCCTTCAGAAAACTCGACCGACCATGACAGTTGCAGTCCACCAACGATAATGGCAAGCATAAATATATACGCCCGAGAGCGGGGTGGATTGATACTGTCCTCAATCTGCGATAATGAAACCATGCTCTGACTGGAAGTTCGACTCGCTTCAGGAGGGGTATCAGATGGGCTCTCCAGTATTTCGCTACCTTGTAGCAAAGTGTCGTCCTGTGACATCTTGGGTTCTTGTTTATGATGATGGATTTTAAGGGGAACTTTTTTCTGGGGTATCTCTTTTTGGGGAACTACTTTTTTGTGTCACTTTTGAGTAGATTACATGAGATTCAGACAGATGTCCCGTATATAACTCATTTATACAGCCACCCGTCTAAAAAACGGATCAACGAAACACCAAGTGATTCCTTGATTTCTCACATACAGTAGTCAAACTTAAACCGGATCTACGTAACTTGTAGTTGTGGATACTATCGTTCTATACTGTGACTTCTGGGAAGCGACGCACAATACAGGAAGAAAAAGGGACCCAAAGAGGCCGATGATCTTACGGAAACTAGAACCACCTCTCGCTAGTACCCCATCCGACATGAACATCCGCCGCGTGTGCTTAAACTCATCACCGGAGTGGTTCAATATAGCACAATCGGAGTGAGATCGGAAGGCATCATGAGAACGAGGGGTATTTTGGCT
>JAJMFU010000058.1:0-44594 GCA_030574915.1 Komagataea wickerhamii | reverse complement strand
ATGATTTATGCCACTTTCACAGTCACCAGTTCGCTTTGTGCTTACCCATTGATCTAGAGGGTTTACATGACTTGCTTTTGTTTCACTTTTGTTGGCGTGTTGGATTGATTTTCGCTGACGATTTTACTCAGCTTACTGTTGTTGGCGCTTTGTCTACACACTGCTATTTTCCAGCTCTGTACATATTAACCCCCCATCTTGGAGAATGTCGCATTATATAATGAAAGAAGTCCATAATATGTCGGCAACCTGTAGAGTACAAGTACTGTTAATCTATATGGCAATTGGTTCGACTTGTTGTTTCTTCACAATGTTAGTCTCGTCCAAATCAAGTTTATGCTTCTTTTGTGTGGTTTCAACTGGGACTGAAACCTCTTCTTCCTTCTTTGTACCATCTTCATTAATTTGTTCAAACTTCTGCTTGAACTCCTCATATGTCTTACATCTAGCGATGACCTGGTAGAAGAAACTCTTTCCCGGGATGATTCTGGTTAGCATGTACTTTGTATTTCCAACAAAGTTGTCATATGTCTCTGCAATGTCGAGGTACTCTCTTGCTGCTGCAACCCAAGCCAATGGTGTTTTCGAAAAGCACGTTGGATTGATCTCAGCTTCAGTTGCAACCATTCCGCCAATTTCGTTAACTTTGGCAGCCTTCGCTTTTGCGAAATCCTCCACACTGAGCTCAGACTTCTCACTATCCACAATAGAATCGAACTCCGGCGACTCAATCCATTTCTGTCTGAGGTTTTCAAAATCTGTTCTATTCTCTATGCCTCCATTTATGATCAAAGATACTTTATGCTGGTCGCAGATCTTTTTGATTTTATGAAAGTAGTACCTTATTGGAGGTTCTCTATTTCTCATTAGTTGTGTTCTGCAGTGGACAGTCAGATTTGCAATACCTGTTTGAACAAGCCTCGTTATTAGGTTCAAGGCATCTTCCTCCTCTGGTAAAAGTCTAATCTTGACACTAATAGGTTTGTTGTTAGGTTTTCCAATCTCTTCAACCAGCTTCTCTAGAATCTCAACCAGAAGATCCGGTGTCTTCAAAAGTGCTGCACCCATTCCTGCATGAATCGAAAAGTGTTTCGGACAACCAGCGTTGATATCAATACCATCAACGTCTTTGATGATAAGCTTTGCAGCCTGCACTGCGATGTCTGAATTGGATGTACCCATTTGGAAGATAAGTTTGTTGTGCTCGAGCTTTCTGTCAGTTCTAAAGACAAGATTGGTGACTCCTGGGATCTTGGTCTTCCCTTCAGATAGATAGTCGATAGTTCCTAGTTTCGAGTTCTCGATTCTCTTGCAGGTCAAGATCTTTCTGTCGATGATCTCAGGACTCCAGACCAAGTCTGCGCCGTATCTCAAAGCCAACAGTCGCGTGGGAAGCTCTCCAGCACGAACCATAGGTGCGAGGACCATCTTTCCAACGTACTCAACCATTTTAACTGACAATAGTACCTGGAAGACGATGCTAAAAGTGACACAAAAAAGTCTTTCGCAGAAGCTTTTCAATTTTTTATCAGAAAAGAAAAGAAAAAAAAAAAGGAAATTGATAACATCACATGATTCTCACGTGAATTTCATGTGACCAAGTCCCCTGCATAAAGTCGCATGAAAGGTTCAATTTTACGCACCTTCGCCGTTTCTGTGATTGGCAACTTCTACGGTCAAAGGTATGTCAACATAGCAACGCGCTCTTAAGTTTAGGTCTTGTGGACATAGGTTTGAGCTGTTGATGGTCTGTTGGAGTTCAGATGCTGATGTGTCAATGTCGCGTATTGGAGAAGTTTCAGCGATGACAAGACAAAGACAACCCGCTGTGCTTTAGATTCCAACAGATCCGGGGCTTTTCTTTTTCCTCTCCATTTCTTTTATAAAGTTGTGACGCGCCATATATAAATTTATGTTTCATCACGAAATTCCGTACCTCATCTGAAACAAAACACGCTAAAGCATTCTTTTGTGGGTCGTCAAAACAACGACATTAAGGTTCCATATTAGAGTTCATCCACACGTCGCAAAGTTCACTCGCTCGCCGAAACATTACAAATTTACTTTTAAAACAGATCCAAAACAAAACTCTAACTGGCCTTTGTGAGATATAAGAAATCGGCCATCTGTCTGTTCCCTGATCCCAGCACATTCCACTCGCTTTTGCACCACAAACCCCCCATTCATTGACCATCTTCGTATTGTTAGCCGCCAAAGGCACAGACCACATCGCTAGTACTTAAATAAGACCGAGATAATTGACTTGTGCGCGATGAGACCAGACGAGCACAACAACATTAAACTCGAAACAACCGCTGAGAGATCACTCGGAAAGGAGATCAACCTCGTGGACAAGAAGGACTTCAACCACCTCGACCTCGTCATCGAAGCGAAGAACAACAGACTCAGATCAGAGTTCTTCTACATCTACGACTATGAGCGCTTCAACAATTGTTCGCTCTTGAAAGAGAACTTCAACATTTTCAAGGTGGAGAACGGCATCACCCACTCATCCTCCAGAATCGTCGTCCACTACCTGACAAAGGAGCTCAAGAGACGCTATGGCAGCGCCGCTAAGAAGACAGACAAGAAGTCGAAGCACAACCTCACTGAGATCTTCAAGCCGAGTCTCAACCAGTTCAACGATAACGACATTCTTGTTGCCAATGACTTCATCAAGAGAATGTTTCCCTTTGAGGGCTGTTCCTTCACCGGATCAAAGCTAGAGGAGATCATACAACCAGTCAGATTCCTCACACTGGTGCTCGCATTGAGAATCATCTGGAGTTTGCTTCCAGGTGCTATAATACCCTGGAAGTCGTACAAGGACTTTTACAAACATGATGAGACTATCAACAACTTCAACAACTATCAGAGTTTCTACGATGATCTTCCAAAGTTCCTCCCTTCCTACAACCATTCTTGTGTCCTGTTTGAGTTCCTAGAGATCTTCCTCTGCATCTTCAAGAATGACTACTTCCTTGATCTCAACAACTCCATAGACTTGATTTACTCTGCCGGCCAGATTTGCTTCAACAGAGATGAGTACAACCCAGATCACTCCTCAAGTACCGATGATTTGACAGAGTTGCACAAGTTCTACCACAAGAGAGGATCCTCATTTTACACAGTCTTTGTCGCATATTTGAGATCGCTATCTAAGGAGGCATCTGCCGTGGAGTTCAGAACTCTCTTCGACTTCTTCAAGATTGATCAATACCCTCCACCTTTGCACAAGCCTGTCAGTCAGAAAGCCCTGTGTTTAACCATTCCTGATGATTGTGAACAGTTGAACGAGGGAAATGTGAATTACTTCAAGTTGATCGCCAATGCTTCGAACTCGACTTCGAGAATCTATTCCTCGAACCACACCTTCACAAGATTTGAGAATAAGTTCCTTGATAAGTTTGAAATCAACCCTCACAAGATCATCGACAACTTCTTTTCAAAGTCTTCCAAGAACTATCTGTTGAAGTTTGATAAGACTCTGAACTTCGATGACTTCAAGATCAACGACGACATCAGTGATATGAGATCTAATCTGAAGAACAACCCTGATCTCTTTGGAAACAAGGAGTTTGTTTCCACCTTCATCAACGAGTTCAACCGTTACGGGTTTGAAGGTCGTGGTAAGAACGCTAATTCGGATTCTTTCCTCAATGATACCATCAATTTCAATTTCAGTTCCAATCTGGAGACTGTCGACAAACTTCCAGTTAGAGTGTCGAAGCTGGAGATTACTGAGTGGTTCATCAACTCCTGGAAGTATGAGACATTCCTAGGTTTCTTGACGAACACTGTTGTTGTGAAGTTGACGAAGACAATCGGTGATTGTGACTGGTTGATCATCTCCTCCAACAATAAGATCTCCACTAAGAACAGATACTTGACTCCAGATCTTGATGTCGATCTTCAAAAGGAAAGAGAACTGGGTGGTTCTTTGAAGGATGAGCAAGCACCAAAGAAGAGCATCTTCGGTAGCCCAAAGAGAAAGCCAGTGGGTGGCTCACCAAAGAAGAGAAAGTCACCAAAGTCCAAAGACTTGAAGAGAATCTCCATTCCATCACACCTGAACAACATCTCCAGCTTTGAGAGAGAGGTTGCTAAGACCAATGGGGTAAGTAGGTTGGATCCAGAGAAGCTTGCCGCTAACACCGGAAAGAACTCCATGAACAGGCTCAAACCTCTACCAGCTCCAATCATTCCTAACCAGAGAATAACGAACCAGAAGCTTCAAACGCCAACTGCGCAGATCACTGGTGGTGGTTTCAGCACTGACTACGATAACCACAATCAAGGAAGTTTTCTCCCACCTGCATTGGTGAAGAACTCTGTTCACGACAACTCTCTGGTTTCAGCATTTGATGGTTTGAAATTCGATGACTCTGAGCTTCGTGGCCTTTTCGATGGTCTTGATGGTCCTCCTGTTGGAAAGCCAAGACAACACAAGAGACAGCCTTCTTCCGTTTACTCAGAGCAGAAGTCTTCTAAGGTCAGTACTCCTTCTGATAATGTGTTAGAGAAGCCTTTCGCTCCAGCGAACGAGGCCAAGAAGAGAGTGTCATCACACCCTTACCAAGACTTGAAGGTATCCCCACCACGCCCAGTTGTTGAAGAGAATTCAGATGAAGAAGAAGTGGAAGAGGAAGCTGAAGAAGTGCCTTTGAACAACGAGAGATTGAGATCTCTACAGAGTGTTGCTGAAGTTGATGAGGTCCCCCTGAGTCAAGAGAAACTGAAGCAGCTTGATGGCGAAGTGGGCGAGCTAGTTGATGAGATTAAGGAACAGATTTTGGAGATTCCTTTTCGTCCCATGCTCAGAGAAGTTGAATCACCATCTACCATATCTACCAACACTGCCTTCAATGTTCAAGAAGAGTTCACAGACTTTTCAGACGAGAGACCACTTAGCAATGCCTCATCCGCACTCATCGAACCTTCCGTCCTCGAGAGAGAGTTCTCCTATGCGAGCTCTTACTCCGGACCCCCATCAATTGAAGCCCCACACCCTCCGCTTAGAAAAGCCTCAACCTCACACTTCGAAACTCCTCCTGCCACCTCGACTGACAAATTCTCCTCCTCCCCGTTCTCCTCGCCTTCAATGAAGAGATTGTCGAGACTGAATACCAGCACTATGAACCTTGCGTCTTCTTCTTCTAAGATCATCAAGTCCACTGTTCAATCTGCTACTTCTCCAATCACACAGTCGTTCTCAAAGTTCTCCCTCTTTGGTAAGAAGGACAGAGAACTCAAGAAGGTTTCAAGTTCAACTTCCTCAAGCTCACTAGCTTTCATCAACGACGATTCCATTGGTGAGATCTCTATCAAGGGCAGAAAGTCTTCCAGTGTCGAGTCTCGTCTCTCCATCCCTCAGGATATCCCAGAGATTGCCTACACTCCAAAGACTATCAGAGAAAGAACTAGCTTTGCTTCATTGAGTCGTACCAAGTCCAAGGCTCCAGGAATCAACAGTTCTGCTGAGAATTCCCTCTTGAGCAACATGTCCACCAAGAACCGTGAGAGCTACATCGGCAGTTCATCTGTTTCCTCTCACGAGAATAGCACTGTCTGCGATGACCCTGAGGAAGTTGTCCCTCCTAAGCAGATCAAGCACCGCCCAAGCAATGGAGGTTTGAAAGACTTGAACATGAATTTGGATGGACTATTAGAGGAGATTAAGGAGAGTATGAACAGTGTTGATAGTTTTTTCAGCACTGAGGAGTTAACCGTTGGTTACAAATAGAATTACGAAGGACCCTTTGCTATGCCGTCATTGGTTTTATGTTTTGTTTTTTTGCGATGTTACTATGTATTACTATTTTACTGATGCTACCAATTTTATGATACCTTTATAAGCTCTACTGTAGCTCCAAATTGTAACAATATGCATCATTTAGTGTATATAGACAAGATCACGATATACCTTTCTAAAGTTCATCATGTGGTGGGATGATCTTTTCTCCTTCAGACTCGGTTTCTTCATCAGCTTCCTCAGCCTCTGGTTCCGATTCTTCTTCACTCTCCTCTGCACTAGAAGTTCCCTCTTCATCATCATCTCCTTCTTCAGGTTCAGGTTCATCGGTGACTTCAGAGGCGTCATCTTCTTCTTCTTCCACCTCCTCTTCCGTATCATCGGACTCAGTCTCTGTTTGGTCTTCATCTTCATCTTGCTCATCAAGCGCGTCATCATCGCTGGCTTCTGGTACTTCCTCATCTATGATCTCGTCGTCATTGTCTGAGAGTTGTGGTTCAGTTTCCTTTATGGTGCTCTCTTCTGAGATGATTTCAGAGAGGTCGTCTTGCTCGTCCTCTTCAATCTTTACAGGTTCCGCCTCATCATCAATCGTACTGTCCTCAGCGGCATCATCCTCATCAACTTCCTCCTCTTCTCCATCTTCAGCTTCAGCCTCTGAACTTTCAATTGTGCTCTCAGTTTCGGTTTCAGATTCAGATTCGACCTCCAGCTCAAGCTCTGTTTCAGGTTCGGCGGCTGTTGTATAATCTGCAACAACATCATGATCAACTTCTTTCTGTATAGTCACTTCCTCATCGGAGACAGCATCAACCACAGGGTCAGATTCTGGAACATCAGACTCACTGCTCAAATCTTGAGGCTCCTCGTAATCAAACTCTGACTCAGTCTCAGACTCAGACTCAGACTCAGTCTCGGATTCTGATTCTGATTCTGACTCCTCGTCGTCTGCCAATTCTCCTTCATCGAGGTCCGAGTACTCCTCAGCGACAAGCTCCTCCTCAGGGTTTTCTTCCAGATCATGCCCAATTATGGCATCGATGTCTTCTTCTGAAACCTTGTAATCCTCCAGATCAATGTCGTATTCCGGAATTTCATCCTCACCAGAAGCTTCGCCATCAGATTGTTCCTCAAGATCTGGGAGGACGTTTTCGGAGTCATCTGCGGATGGGTCTTCTGTGTTGGAGATATCTTCCACCAGCTTGTCGAGAACAATTTCAGCCTCTTCCTCAGAAGCGCCAGTAGCTTCGAATGAGTCGGACTCCAAGTTTGCGTCAGTCTCTTCTATTTCGTTCTCTGGTTCAATGACCTCCTCAGAAGACTCCTGTTCATTATCTTCGTCTGATAGACTTTCAGGCTCGTCCAGGCCTTCGTTCACCGAATCAGTCACCTCGGACTCCTCTTCATCTGATTCAGAAGCATTAATACCACCGTCTGAGTCATCTTCTGCAGATTGATCGCTGGCGGTATCGTCAGACTCAATTGGAACTTGAGTGGTTTCCGTCTCGATCGAAATAGACTCCTCATATAGATCCGTTGATAAATTCTCGTCAACAGTTTCAGCGATACGCTGAGTCTCAGAGTCAGAAAACGTAACAGTGATAGTCTCTTCTTCAATTTCAGAAGGTTCTTGTTCGTCGAGCTCAGTAACCTCAATCTTCAAATCATCCTCCGATTCTGGAACATCGTCAGAGATGTCGTAGTATTGGTGTTCGTCCGTGTCCTCTTCGTCTTCAGTGGACTCTGTCAAAGGTTTCTGAATTGGCTCGGATTCTAACTCAGCAGGTTCTCCCTCAGTGATTGGGTCATCAACAGACAGAAGGTCCTCTTCGGACGGTTTCTGAGTCACCACTGTGCTGGACTCCTCCTCAGTAACGTCAGAATTTTCGAGAGCTTCCGTTACTTGTGGGGCCTCAGATTCCGACACTGATAGAACTGACTGTCTTCCTACCTTTCTTCTAGAAAGGCGCGGAGTACTTGTAACCTGTGAAGACAAGACCTCAGACTTGTTCTCTTTCGATAAAATGGAGGTGGTCTCTTCGCGTTGGATGACCTGTGTTGTCGAAGTCAAAGTTGAATGTATTGTAGTCAGATCAGAATCAGACTCGGATGATGCTTCACTCTCCGACACAGAGGACTGCTTTGATTTCTTAGACTTTTTCTTCTTCGTTTTCTTAGCCTTCTTGGCTTTCTTCTTGGAAGACACGGTGGCAGATGATGACGTTTCAGGGTTGATTGACGACTCTGTTGTCACTGTAGTTTCTAGTACTGAAGCCCGTAATTCTGTTGTTGGGGTAGGTTCACTAGCAGTACTCAGCTCAATAACCGAAGGACTTGTAGTAGTGAAGACTTCAGTGGCATCTGTATGGATATCAGCATCGTGAGTGATAATATTTTCCTTCACAACATTGCTGTAGAGACTCATAATCTTCGAAGTAATGACATCAACATAGTTTGAATCCGTCACAATAGATACCTGTGACATGTTCTCTGGGCTCAATGTTCTTTGGTACATGGAGAAATAGTCTAGATCTGGGGTCTTGGACTGGAATTTCTGATAGAACGTCCATGAAAGGAGCCCCACGACAACAAGTATGACAAGTTGAAATGATCTCAAGAAGAAGTAGTAGATCTTATGACTCTCTACTCCCAAGAAATCTGGAATCTCGGTAATATTGACTGTGCGGCCAGTACTGACACTCGCGAGAAACTGTCCATTTGGAGAAAAGGTGACTTTGGTGATCGACTGGCTATGCAAATTGGAGAATGTCTTGATGTGTTTCAGCGAGTTGATATTGATTAAGACTAGTGTGTCCTCATTTGTTGCAAATGCTATAATGCCGTTCTTCTCATTGACATCGAGGGATGTGATATTCTTTGACTTCTTGTCCACTAGTTTCTCCTTGATGGTCTTCAGTTTATTCTTCAATGAGATAGTGTTAATTTGAACGCCTCCTGAGTTGAGACTCATAGCCAGCACGACGGTACTGTTGTTCATGAACTTAATCTTATCGAGGAAAGAGTCCTTGAAATCTGTCCGGCGTTGTAAGGAACGACCTGTCACAATTGAGATGACTTCAATTGTCTGAGCAGTGATGTATACCAGGGACTTACCATCTGGTGATATGTCAAGATCCCTGACTTCATTATTAGTCTCGATCTCGTATTTGACGATGAGGTTGATGGGATCTAGAATACGGATGACAGTTGGGACATTAGAAGATGCAATGGCGGCAATTGAGGCATCGCGACTGATCTTCACAAACTTCTGATATTGAAGATTGTTGAAAATCGGCGTCTCCAGGGATGTGGATGTGATATACTTCAAGTGCTCGTTGTGGAACAGGAACTTTTGGAGGTTGTGATTGTGTCCGTTTTGCTGGATCAGCTCTTCTCCTTCGTTACAACCGAGTAGAATGACGTTATTGTTCGCATGCAAGGCAGTCGGAGCATCATTTGTGTCACTTAATTTCAATTCTCTGAACTTCTTTATTGGTTTCTTCTTTTTGGCGAGATTGATGGAGAGCGCAGTAAGTCTGTTAACCGATTCGCTGTCACCTCCAGTGACTAACAACGTCCTGTCATTGAGGAACTTGGCCCCATAGACCGGGTAGTCAATCTCATACAAGACGTTCTGCAACTTCCCCATGAGGTCTTAACGAGCGAGTAGTGGTCTGAATTGAAGAATCAGCGGTCTAGCGCGGGGTTTATGGGAGAGTAGACATAACCAATTCCCATCACATTCAATCGTTTGTTTACTTTTCGAAGTGCTTTTTGGTGATGCGCGAATATTTCCAGAAACGGCGACCCCAACTTGACACAAATCTGCTATTTCCAGATTAGGAAGTCAACGGCATCTCTCTGTCAATTTTGGTCCGCCGCCAGTCTCAAAATATCACGCACTAAAATAAAAAGCCGTTAAACCAAACTTCTAGTTCTTCCCACCTCTTTTGTACTCTTCTTCTGTTTCTTTCCAGTTTGACAGGAGCGTGTCTTGCTGTTTCCCATTGTTGTTGGAATATCGTGGTTATAATTTGAATAAAGTACCCCCTCATTAACCCCCCATACACACTCGGATTACCCATCCCACATTGTTTTCCCCGGGTTTTCACAATCACAACAATACCAACCACCTTTGAGTCACCTACAACAACAACAACTCTCCAACAAGAAAAGCTACCTAGAAGAGAAGAACTAGAAGATGTACAAAGACAAGCAAGACATCAGTAAGAAGAGACTATTCCACAACACCAAGCTGAGAGTGGTTGCCCTTGCGCTCGTTGTGGCCACTGTTGTTGTTTTGTCTGTCCTGCAATTCTCCGGTCACTCACACGACACGCTGTCAAAGCTAGCACAGCTGCGCTTCGGCTCTACTGACGCGTCTGTTTCCGACAGAACTCATGTCAACGATGGTAGAAAGGAGGAGTTCATTGACGCCTCGATGGATCTAAAAGTCGTGGACAAGATCTCAAAGGAGAAGAAACCAAGTTCAAACCATGCTAGTTTCCATGATGAAGAACGTCACGTCGAAGCTAATAAGAAACTCGCGTCTGCGAAACACACACTCAAGCCAACTGCTACCACCAAACAGTTCCCGACTATCCATCCAACAGGACAACGCCAGCGTCCAAGAGAAAGCAGTGAAGCTGAACCTATTGAGTCTGCAAGATCAAAGGTTATCGTCTTGAGTCAGGATCCTACAGACGGTGCTGTCAAGGTTGTTGACAGAATCGATGTTCGGAGATGAGATCTACAAATTGACTCTCCATCCAATAAGTCGTCTTGATAGCGACAGTATACTTAGCTTGTCTATATTGGTTCCCCCCTTTTTAAGAACAGTGCCCATGCCGTGTTCTTAAAATCCTTATGTGTTATGCGCCCCCCTTCGTTGATGATCTGCTGTTAGATTTGATGTTCCCTTGTTTTTATGAGTTTATGATATTTTATTCTGTTAAGTGCTTCCATTCCCTGTAGGATTTTGACACTCTTCTTGGCCATGTATGTTA
This sequence comes from Komagataea wickerhamii, assembly GCA_030574915.1. Classification (NCBI taxonomy): domain Eukaryota; kingdom Fungi; phylum Ascomycota; class Saccharomycetes; order Phaffomycetales; family Wickerhamomycetaceae; genus Komagataea; species Komagataea wickerhamii. The sequence goes on along the minus strand of JAJMFU010000058.1, from coordinate 33,836 downwards.
CTCAAGTACTGAGTTCAAAGCTTTTGAGCGAGTTCTGTAACTCTTCATCGACAGTCTGTTCATTTGAAACTATCTCTGGCTCAGTGAACTTGATTGCAACAGATCCTCTTCTATGATGGTGTCTCCTCAGACTTCCAACTGATGACTTTCTATCCAGAGTAGTTTTGCTCACCAAGTCATCGTCTGATCTGTATTCAGACTCTATGCTACTTCCTAACCTTTGGTCATCCGATGACATTATGCTGTGATTGAGACTGCTCTTCCGACTAGAGTTCCCGTTCTCTGGTATCATAGAAGCATCATTCTTCTCCTCTTTTGGTTCAGAGGTGTGAATACTTGCTTTCTTAGATGGTGTTGCGCTGTTTGTATGTTCGGCAGAGATAGTCTTCAGCACCGGCATCGAGGATGATCTATTGAAGGCTGGTGGGTTGACATATGGTTGATTAGTGCTGCCTGTTCTATGGTAGAGGTGCGCAAATGGGTCATGTCCTGCCCTTGTGAGCTCTAGAAAGGTTTCTAGATCCTCGTACTCTTCACTTTCATCAATGCTCAGTTCATAGTGACCGAGAGGCCCAGCAGACCTTGGAACTGATGAACCAACGAAGGCTAGGGGCTGAGAAAAGGTCCGATGAGGGTCCTTATAGTGCTTGAGTTTAGCTGACAATGGCTTGTTGAGATACTGCACATTGTTGTATGCTCTCATTGGTTCCTTAAAGTCGTAAGCTATCTCAAACCGCGAGTTAGCTGATTGTGGGGTGCTGAATGTGTCCATAATAGCTGTCATAAGTGGTGTCTTGGGATATGAAGGTGTAAAGCCGTTTGACTAGGAACAAGTTGAGGTAACTGGAGGAGGAAAAGGCCCCTTTATACAAACTCTATACTTGGTCAGGTACTTTTCTGGTTGCTACAGATAAGGCCCACCACTCAAAGTACGGGGTGCATCGATCTTTACAGAACAATTAATCCGCTTAGTGGTGTGACAAAAACAGTAGTAGGCCGTTTTACGGTTTTACGGCTACTTGCTTGACCGTATTCGGCTTCTCCTCACTGTGGCCGTACACGACTTTGGTCGACGTCAACTCTTGATCTTTGGATCCAGACCTGTGCGATAATATAATAAGCTTGCTTCTATCAGGACCAAATTGTTATAGTGTGTACATGTACAGACAGCCATCTGAGTTGATCTGATATCAGAATCAACTCCTTCCCCAACTTTTGATAATGCAGAGAAGAGTAAAATGATTTCAGTAAGAGTTCAGAACTATAGTGATCTACGCCCCTTTGTGAGCAATCTACGATGAGATAAGGCGTTACGTAGTCGATCAGAAACCGATGAGTTGTTAGGCCCAACAAATAAGAGATGTCTCCTTGCCTAATATTGCTGAAAGTTGAACTCAGATTTTGATCCAGAAGGTTGCAACTTGCTTCCAAGTGAATTGTAGGAAGATTCATGTGATGAGGAAAGAATCTGAATCGATGATGATGTATTACTCAGTTAACGTGTTCTTCTTCTTCTTCCATCGCAAAGACCTTCCTATTGTATGGGAGTAAAAGGCATTAATCAATTGAAAAACTTCCTATAAAATCCCTACTGTGGCCAGACAATGCCAGTTATGACACACAATCAACAGTGTTTCTCAACTACTCTCCTGATGTCGCATTTACTCGATTATACCGGAGTTAGTTAGCATCTTCTTTGCAAAAAGGCGCATATTTCGCACTAATTGTTCGTCAATGGGCGCAATTCTGTGGAGGGGTTTCGCAATTGCCTAATCCGGTAACAATTATGTGTCTTTTCGGAAAAACCCATACCGAGCTTCGATCAACTGTGCACCGAAGGTGAATAATTTATAGAATCTGTTGATGAGTACTTAAACTGCTTAATATTTCTCTTCTTTGAGGTTTACTGTATATACAAATCTCATTACAATCAATCCCATTCACAACAATGTCCGACAAAGTCCTCAAAGTTGGTATCATCGGTACTGGTATCTTTGCTACTGACCAGCACCTGCCTACTCTTCAATCCAACCCAGCTCATTTCAAGCCAGTCGCTGCCTTCAACAGAACAAAAGCTAAAGCAGAGGCATTCGCTCAGAAAGCTGGTATCAACGATGACCATGTCCATGACTCTGTTGATGCCATTGTCACAGACCCTGAAGTCGACTTCCTAGACGCTCTCCTACCTGTCAAGTATAATCTAGAGACCATTCAAAAGGCTGTTGACAACAAGAAGCCAATCATCGTTGAGAAGCCAATCGCTCATAATCTGGAAGATGCTAGAAAGATTGTCCAGCTAGATAGATCTACAGATGTTCCTATCGGTATTGCTGAACAATGGGTTTACTTCAAAGCCGTTGATCTGATTAAAGAGAGACTAGATAAAATTGGCCCAGTTGTTTCCTTCACTTACAGATCAACTGGCCCATTCAACAGCACCAGTAAATACTTGGCCACTTCATGGAGACAGAAACCAGAGCACATTGGTGGCTTTTTGTCAGATGGTGGTGTCCATCAATTGGCCCTTTTGACTGAGGTTTTGGGTCCTGTCAAGTCGGTCTCTGCCTTGACAAAGCAAGTCAGAGAAGAATCTGGTGACGTTGACATCTTGTTCTCTACTACTAAATTGGACTCTGGTGTGATTGGTACCTTCACCTACGGATCCGCTTTTGGTGCCGTGGAGAAGCACGGTTCTTTCATCATCTTTGGTGTCAATGGATCCATCACATTTGACTTCAGCGCAGGAAAGCCAAGATCCATCAAGACATTGGTTGGCCCACTGGCTAACGACATCAGGGACGAGGAGTTCCTTGAGTTCGAAGAGGTCGATGCAGTCGCTGCTGAGTTCGAGAACTTCTATGAATCTGTCTCTAAGAACGACAAGAAGTTGATCAGAGCAAAGCCAGAGACTGCCTTCCACCACCTTGCCATTATCGCCGCCTCTTTGGAGTCCTCATCCAAGAACGGTGATTCCGTCGAAGTTGAGAGACCTTAGATCACTTATATACTTAATAACAACAAGAGTATATTAATTTAACATCAATTGGTCTAGACTATTTACTTTCTGTGATCTCCTAGTAATCTTCCTAGAAGAACAGAACAAGAGGCAGCGATAATTGAAACACCGCAGATCATGAACATCATCATGTTGGAGTACTTATACTGTCTTGTTTTATCCTCTGGCCAGCCACCGTAAAGAGCGTAAGTACAAACAACTGAGCCCAAGTTACCCAGACCAGAAACTAAAGCAGCAGAAACAGCAACACCAATCGATCCGTGTCTCTTGTTGAAGATATCTGCTGCCATCGACATACAAGTTGGGACCGTTGGACCAAGACCAAATCCAGCAATTAGAAGCCCACCATATCTTGACCATTTTGGACCAGCGTACGTGCATACAACAAGTCCAACCATAATAACAAGACACGCACATGAGAAGATCAATGGTCTGTACCGTTTGAACATATCAGACAATGGAGTGATCAGCAGAATTGCGGCCAAATCGAACAACCAGATAGGTGCGTAGAGCAGCGACACACTGATGGATGAAACGTTTAGCACGGCTCTGATCAAAGTAGTACCAAAGACAGCCAATCCAAATCCAGTACCAACAACACCAAAATACATCATAATCAATGGCCAAACTCTAGGATCGATCAAAATGTTCCAAACGTCTTTCCATCCCCATTGGATCTTCACTCTGTACATATCCATCTCTCTTTTGTGAAGAATCTTTTCCTCTTCAGTCAATGGATGGTGATTGAACTTCTGCAGCTTTGCCATGAACTGGAACATAGGCTTTCTATCTTCTTGGTTATCAGGGAGCCAAACTAACAGCGACAGGGCAACAACGATAGTCACTGATCCATAGACGATATAAAGCCATCTCCATCCCTCGAGTCCTCTTGTTCCATCCATTTTCTGGAATCCAGCAGCCACTAAACCAGCAGCAGATGCACTCAACTGGGCTGCTGTGAAGTAATACCCAATTCTTCTCGTCATTCTATGAGGTGGATACCATAGAGACACATAGTAACTGAGACCTGGCCATGTTCCTGCTCCACAGATACCACTGAACATTCTGACGGCCATGATTCCACTAGCATTTTGGAGCGAAGCATAACAGATGTAGACAACACCAACGGAGAGCACGATACGAGACAACCAGGCATGTGGTGCGAGTCTTGTCATCGCAATGTTCATTGGAACATCGAAGATAATGTATCCGACATAGTACAGAGCAGAAGCGGTAGATATGTCATGTGTGGTGAGCTTGAGTGTTTGGATTAATGAGTGGCCCGCCTCGGTGTTCATAGTGAGTGTATTACCGTAAGCTGATGATCCGAATGAGGTCAAAAAGTACATACACCACAAAGCAGGAATGATACGGATATCCAACTTCCGGTATATCTTGTCCAGTCTGAGAAGCTCATCGTCTGTGAATGGTTGAGGCTGCTTATCTGGTGCAGACTCAAGTGAGTGAGAGTCATAATGTTGAGACTCCTCAGATAGTTTATCCTGGACCTCCGAAGCGATGGCTGCCATATTTGGTACACTAATTCCCAATGATCTTCCTTGATATCAGTGAAAGAGGAAACATGGAAAGCTGGGGATTCACTGGTCTTTTATAGCCAGTTTGGACGCCTGCCTCGATGTATTTGTTGAGTCCCCCATGACTCGGTGAAAAATTAGTACGACTCATGGATATTACCTATTCAGGCAATTAATATGAATCTCGGGAGTCATATCTTGACTCAATGAGTCTCTATTGTCCAAAAATGCGTGGGATATACTCTCATAATTCATTGTATACATTTGATGTGGAAGAAGGGCTCACAGAAGGAGTGACCTATTGTTGGGTGTCTACGAGTGCCATGTCATAAATATCATCCAATCATTAGCCATGGTTATACTATGCTGTCCAATTAGGATAGCATGATGTTCATTTGCCAGTCTCTGTGAACACTGAGCCAATTATCATTAGCTTCACCGCTCTTGCGTCTTCTCCAGACTTCAAACATCATCTGTCTGGCACCCCAGTATGATCCAACACCGGCGCTGGCTAGATCGCTAGCCCATTTCCTGTACCTGTTCTGAAGCTCATCGTCCATGGCTGTACACCCACCGATAAAGCCCTGCCACATCAATGGTAGGACATTCACCTCTTTGTTCTCTGAAACTAAAGCGTGAAGTTTCTCCAGATTTGTTATGCAACCTGTAGCGTAGGTTTGCAAGAACTCGATCTTCATATCTTTGATCATGGTGAAGTAGTAAATCACAAGAGCATTATAGAACGCTTCACAATGGTGATGAATGGCTTCATGTAGATTACTCAAGAATACATTCTTCTTGAACTTTGTAAGCTTCCACTCTGACTTCCATGATAAGATCTTCTTCTCAAACGGTTCTAGTACCTTTTGAAACTTCGCCAAATCAGGTTCGGTCTCGTTGGTCTTATTAGCAATTCCATCAAAGTAGTACTTCAACTTGATAATCTTAACTGCTTCACCAAATAAAAGAATCAAAGAGTTTGGTAAACCATAAAGCGCATCAGTAGTGAGAACTTCTTTGCTGGTCTTGGTCTTCCATGTCCCTTCATCGATGAAATCTGGACAGTAAGATTCTTTGACGGACCCCATGTTGATGAATCCAATCTCAATAATCCCATCGAGGTCTATATTCTCATAAAACTCAGTTGTCTTTCCATTGTTTTGAGATTCCAGAAGTCTGTTCAAGAACTTAGACTTCTGATCAGGATTGATTGAACTCAATGTTGCGAAATTAGTTGAATCTTGAATCAGTTTCAAGAATGAAAAGACACGATGCAGCACCTTAGCTTTATTAGACAAGTGCGGACGGTCCTTCATTCTCTTTGAGATAATCTCCTCACAGATCGATAGATAATATTGACAATCCGCCATCGTACCCCAAACGACATCAATAGTGTTCATCGACAAGTTAGCAACCAGAACATCTTTGTATTTTTCAGTTCTGTTCTCAAACTGGGTGGACAAATCTCCAATGGTGAACATCTTCTTCAAGAATGACGAGGCTTGTAGTCTGAATTCAATACCCAAATTCAAAAAGAACTTCATTTCAGTCGATCCTTTATCAAACTTGGACTGCAAACTGAAGCAAGAAACAGCTAAGAGGGCATTCAAAAGACTGAATCTTGAATTCGAAGTCTTGCCAAAAGCACATAGATCTCCAAGTGCCTTGACTGCCCTTGGGAAATAGATAGTCTTCCATGGGTTCTGTACAAAGGGTATCACCGTCATCATATCTGCCACATTCTGATAATAATGATCAAGAAGAAAACGAGTCAATGAGGAAATTTGCAACCCTTTTGTAGGTATATTCAGAGATGGCGACAGTGTAGGTATAACAGTGGAATTGATAATCTTGATAGCTTGTTCAGGCATCTTACTCTCACTAGTCGAGATAATGATCTGTTCATCATCGCGTGGAGTCGCACTTCCAAGTCTGGATGGTGACTCTTTATCGGGTTTTCCTGCTGTGTCACTGTTGAAAGTATGTGGTCTCAATGCGTTAAAGACATCACGATCATAAGGAAAGAGTTCAAATGATTGTCGGCATGCTTTCACTGCAAGGGAAGCTTCCAAGATATGATCATGGTCTGATAAAGGGATGGCCGTCTCAACAGCAGGAGGACGATTGTTATTCGTGAGTGCCTCTTCAAGTTCAATTGGTCTGCTGTTTTCAGGCGTGGCAGCGGTATTGCTTGTGGGATTCGGTGTGGCTCCATTGAAAGGATATAAGAGATCAATAAACACACTGTTCTGATCAGCAGATGTTGCAGCAGTTGCACTGAGAAGAGCATCGAATCTGAGTTCATCGGACAGCCATTCCTGATTCAATGTGTTAGCCTTATCAAAGACTAAACCATTCGGCCAGTTAGATCCTGGAGTGTTGTCAGTCTTAGAGCCATCCTTAGTTGTCAATGCAGGATGAATAGAAGGTGTCTTTATACCATCAGTTGATGATGGTGTGATAGCAGTAGTCTGGACGGTTCCTGTCTTTGCCTTCTCGGAAGCTGCTTTCTCTGCTATGGCTCTTGCTTCAGTAGCATATTTTGATTTTGCAAGTCTCCGTCTCTTCTTCAAAAGAGGTTCAGGAACATTGAGTATCCCTTCGAAGACACCGAACTGGCCTTGAATCCATGTCTCATTGTTTTCAATCAGTGAGTAGTCGGGTGTATGCAACAGGCCGAGATCTTTATCCATCTCTTCATAAGTCTCATACTCTCTATCATAAGTAACGAACTCGATGTTTCTTCTCTGGAAACCAGGTATCCCACTATCCCCTTCTGGATCCTCTTCATTCTCAGCGACAGTTGTAGGTGATCCGTTCCGTAGTTGGGTTCCATACTTGTCGAACTTCACTGGTTTAAGCCAACATAGTGCGACATCATAGCCTGAGCACTCGACACCAGCTTTCTCACACCGCTCGCACGTTGGCTTGCGCAGGTCGCACTTCACCTTCCTGAGCCGGCATGTTCCGCAGCCTGTGAATGTTTTGGTCTTCTTCTTCCTGAGTTTGTGGAGACTGGCGGCCTTCACAGTGACTGTACTCGTAGTAGACATCCCTCCCGGTACGTTTTTTTTGACACCTTCGTTGTTTGTTTCCGCTTGAAGAGGCTTTTTCAGTTTCCCGTTTTCCACTCTCGTCGACAACTTCTGTTTTCTGACGGGCCGTGGAAATTGGGGCGGTTCGGACACGCCGCTCTATTGAACATCAACAGTGCTAATACTGGTACAAAGTGGGAAACCGCTTGAATTGGGTAGTTAAGAGCGACTGGGAGCTGCTGCCATTACTCTGGAATCATGACGGAGAGAAGAAGAAGGAAGATTAAGCTGTTCACTAATGACGTGCGGTCCCTCTTATTCGCCTTTGGGGATGTCCAGGACCCGTTAAATGAGACAGTTGATGCCCTGGAGGATGTTCTTCTCAACTTCATCGTGGACACCTGCCATGACGCGACAAACTTCGCCAAAGTGACGAGGAGACAGAAGATCAAAGTTGATGACTTCGCATTCAGCTGGAGAAGAGACCCAGTCAAATACGGAAGAGTGTTCGAATTGCTGCGTTTACAGGATGATATCAAGGAGGCTAGAAAGCAATTTGATAACTCAGAAGGAAAGAGTCTGAAGGGTCTCAATAACGTTGATGATGACGACGATGATGGTGAGGGCGGTGATGGTGCTCTAACAAGTGAGGCGAACGGTGAGCCTGGTGCTAACACAGGGAGCAAAAGAGATAAGAAACAGGCAGAGCCAGAGAGAAAGAAAAGAAAGTATACAAAGAGTGGGAAACAGAGAAAACCATACAAGAAGAGAGCAAAGAAGACAGACTCATCGGCTCCACCATCTACAGCCTAGGTTATATACCCTCTTTGATAATAATGAAACTATTCATGACTTTATATTGCTATGTACTATATTGTAACCCGATTTTCTTTCTATTCTCATTAATCATTAACTGAAGCCAGTCGAAATTCAAACAACAATCTTATGTAGGTATTCGATGTTCTTCTCATCAGGTTCTATGCCGATGTATGCATTCCACCACTCGTTCAATTTGTATAAGGCAAGATTCTTCAAGTTCCGTGGAAGGTTCACATAACTTGCCCATATGAACCGCAGGGCTTCAAACACGGCATTCATCTCATCATTGAATCTGTCACCTAATGTCTTTTCAGAGTATGGCTTATCGTGCGATGGGAGGTCTGTGTTGTGGGAACCTTGTGCCATGGAGGTTTGTCCTGTGATAGCCTCCTGCTCCTCGGCGATCTCTTGGGCCTCTTGGGTTTTCTTCTGCAAGTTCATATAGTTGAAGTTATTGATGGCTTGAATGGATTTGGTCAGTCTATCAAAGACATTGAACAAACTGGCAATCTCGTTCTTACTGAGATCATTCAAGACTTCAGAGTTGTCAGTGAACAGGACCTTCAGGGCAGTGGCATAACCCGTGGATTGGATCTTACCCCATAAACGGCATCTGTCACACGTAACGCAATCCATTAATCTCGTTACATTCTTGAACTTGAGCTTGAATTCCTCCTTGATGTTGTTGTCCTGGAACATCAGATCCTCACTGAATACATGGAGACTCGATGGGAATTCTCGAAGAATGGCATTCAGTTCTCTTTTTATATGAGCATCGTTTGATGGGTTCAATGGGTTGAATTTATGTGATTTGAGATATGGAGCGACTTTTGAAATTGCCCTCACCACTAATGCGTAGTTGAAGTAGATATTGGCAATTCTATCCTTGTGATCACCGACTTTGAAGTTGAAGAGATCTAAGTTAGGTTCCCAATTATTTGTCTCGTTGTTGTACCACTCGTTGGAAAGATGAGTAGACACTGAACTGTGGAATCCTGAAATGATCTGATAAAACACCTTTTGTTCAATTTGACACTCGCCTTCAATTTGGTTCTGGTAAATCATTGACCAGATGTTTTGCTCCGGTGTTGGAACATATCCTGTGAATCTCTCTGGGTTTCTTGAAATGTCGATAATGACACCGTCCTTTTCATCAAGATCACACCATTCGCCATCATCAACAATCTCTTCCTTCTCATTTGAAGGACAAAGCGAATCCAAGAAGGAATCTTCATTGATGTTACCTAGTCTATCTCCCTTTGCATCCAGGAGGTCATAATCATAGTCATTCGAATGAACATCTAGATCAAGTTGGCACCCTGGACTAAAACAAATGGACTGACACTCAAAGAACGGACAATCCATCTCGAGTTTGAACTGGTAATGCTTGAAATAGTCCTCATTCACTAGTTCGGCAAGTTTGGGTCTGATTCTATGATTCATGTGATTGATATCAGCAAATGTCAAATCACAACACTCGTTATCGATGAGCTCATCGCTGTTTAAACTGAACAATGGCTGGTTGTTCGCCAGCACTGAAAGCGCCCACAAGGGGAGGTATTTGATCCAATGCATTATGTCAGATTGCCTCCTCGAGACTCTTTATAATCTATCCCTTTGAAATGGGCTGAATACACTGGAGAGAATGATTCGATGGCAAAAAGATTATGACAAATTACGATTCAAGTTTCTTTTGTTTAATATACCGTCTCGTGTCATTTTACGTAATCGTTAGCATTATGATTATGTAATGTGGGTACATACTTAGTACTACTACTAGTACTACTACTAGTAGTAGCTGCTGCTTAATAGGCCTCGTCGTACAGTCCGTAGTGTCGATAGTGTACTGGTGTTAGTGTAATATCATACCGCATCTCTCTCAAGAACACCTTTGTCAAACAGAGTCCTTATAAAGTCGAGAATCTCTTTGTTCTCTGAAGTCGCCAACTCTCTTTGGATAAGCGACTTATTAAGGTTGAATTTAGACTCCGGATGCCGCGTCTGAGGGCCCTTCTGTTGACGTCTCTTATTATTGTTATCCTGCTGCTGGTTCTCTCTCTTTCTTTTGTTCTGCTGTTGCGATGTCTGGGTCTTCTGTTGTTGCACTGGTTGATCCTCCTTCGGTCTGTTATTGGAGATCTTCTTCATCCAGTTGGCCTTCCTCTGTCTGATCCACTCATCAATGTCCTCTTGGCTCTGTAGAGATACCTGTGGGTTATTAGGAGTCTCTATAGGTGCGACTGGTGCCTTATCGACTTGCTTGACCTCAGTAGCTGTAATCTCCTGGGGTTTCTCTTCTTCCTGTTCCTTATCCAAGATGGTTTCACCACTCTCGTCTGGGAGATGAACTGGTAGACCGAAGTCGATGCCAGCACTATCATCCCCTCCCATCCCGTATATCAAGTCCATAGTTGTGAATACCAGAAGTAGTCTGTACTTTATCCTGCCTAATTATCTGATTCCGCAACTCATCGCTAATAAGAAGAGCAGAATCCCGCACAAAAATCCTCACGGGAAAAAAACTGTTCAAAAGAAGCGCACTTCCAACGAATCCGATCCGCTTTTACACCACACAACACCGTCTGGGAACCTCTAAATACTCGCAATGTCTCAACCAGTTCAACGTGCCGCCACCCAGAAGCTCTCCCAAAAGATCTTCAGCAAGGAGACCTTCAAGTAAGTGCCCTTTTCCACGTTTTGCTTTTCTGCTCAACACCCGTTCAAGTGGGACTGAACCCCCACACTCCTACATATGAGGAAATGCTAACATCCTTCTCCTACAGATACATTTTCACCACTCACTTTTGGGGACCAGTCTCCAACTTCGGTATCCCAGTCGCTGCCGTCATGGACCTTCAAAAGGATCCTGAATTGATTTCTGGTTCCATGACTTCTGCTCTGATTGTCTACTCAGCCGTGTTCATGAAGTATGCTCTAGCTGTCACTCCACAGAACTACCTCCTGTTCGGCTGCCACGTCGTGAATGAGGCCGCTCAGCTGGGTCAGGGCTACAGATGGTTGAACTACCACTACCTAGGTGCTAAGCCAGAGGAGAAATAGGTCTGATATAGAGTTTTAATGATATGTTCATTTGTGCACTGTGTATGGGATTGTATTGAATTATGAAGGACAATAACTGCACTGTATTGTCAGAATTAGTAGTAGATCATACTTATAAGGGTATCCTCGAGCCCTTAATATGGTTAACGCTTGTATTCTTGAACCTTCAGACCATAATGATGTTTTCTATGTAGATGGTACCAGACAAATGGTGATTAAGCTAGTTATAATCGAAGGCTGAACCTCAAAACAACTGGAAAAATAAACTGTCAGTAATAAGCATTGATCTGATATCATTACAAACTACACCTGCTACGCTCATCGTCTACTATACTGACTATCAGCGTTATAATTAGTCTTGTCTAGTGTACTAGTAAGTGTAGTTATGCCTTACGTAACATGAATATGCGCCAAAAATCAGCTCTAAGGCATAAAAACTCTCACTTAAACAAGTACACAAACTCTGAGAAAGCCGCCACCAGTCGCAATGTCAACCGATTTCAAGAGTGCCGACCAGAAGCTGAAGGATGTCATCTCAAAGTCGAAAGATGTCGACCCAGATTTGCGTTTCATGGCTCTCAGTGACCTCAAGAAGCTATTAGTGGAGCATAACCTCATTATCAACAAGGTCAACTCCTACTCGTCCAAAATCACACGCATCCTTCTCGAGGCATTGACAGATACAAACTCGGATGTTCAAAACCAAGCATTGAAGTGTTTCAAACCCCTCGTTTCCAGTCTTGATGACGAAGAAGTCGCTTCTGTTTTAGTCGAGTTGAACAAGGCAAAGTCCACGGAGACTTCCATCACAACCTCCATTCACACAATGGCAATTGGTGAGATATTGAAGAACATCAACCTCACACACGGTACTACTGGCCAATCCATCATTGCCAATTTGCTTCCGACCCTCATCGCTCCAAACGGACAAGTCGTTTCCTCATTGGACGCCATTGAAACTCTCAGTAACTTGATCACAAACCTCGGCCCAAGTATCTCCACAGAGCACGTTATCATAATTTATCAAGCCCTCATAAAGACTATTTTCAATGGGGTAAACATCATCAGTAAGAAGGCAATCGCCTGCTTAGGGTCTCTAGTGTCGGTTTTATCACCTAACGATTTCAAGAATCTACTGCAGCTAATTGACCAGGAACAGAAGGACACATACGAAGGTGTCACATTGACTCTTCTGGCATACATTGCTCTGGGTAAAGCCAATCCTCAACTTCTTGCTCCTTATGTTGATGAGTTTATGAAATTTGCCATAAAGCATTTGTATTTGGATAACACTGAATTCGAGGACGACCAAACCAAGATTGATGATGTTCGTTACGAAGCACTTCAATTCATAAACACAATCCTCCCACTTGGTGACAGTATCTCTTCATATGTTGATCAGATACTTTCTATTGTCCAGAGATTCTTGCAGTATGATCCCTACACGAATGATGATGAGGAGGACTTCTCCGAGCCTGAGTTTTCAGACGACGAAGACTTTGATGATGCCGAGGAGGAGAACGATGATAACACATGGAAGCTCAGAAAACAATCAGCTGAACTAACCAATACTCTGGTGAAGTTTTTCCCTTCAGTTCTTCTCAAAGTGTACAGCACTGGTCTTTTTGAGATCTTTCTGAATAGTATCTCTGATTCTTCAGAGGCTGTCTCATATGAAAAGATCAACACATTGGATACCATAATTGAGGCGACGATTAGACAACACGGTAAGAGATCCAACAGGAAGAGAAGAGGGTCAGACGTTTCGATGTCTGATGTTGAGGATTCTCTGACATACATGAACAAATACAGAAAGGGAATCGTGGAGAAGTTCACCAAAGAAATCAAGAACACGAAACAAACAAACAGTAACAAGTTCAATATCTTCTTAACATTCTTCCAGAGTTTTAACTCTTTGGATGAGGACCTTGAACCACTACTGGCTAGTGTCAGAGAACATAATTTCGGTTTGAATCTTGATCTATTGAAGTTTTATTCTGCCGTTTTGAAGAACAATGACCTTCAATACTTTGGAAAGGAATTACCTTATATTGTCGATACTGTCAATGGTGGGCTTACCGGAAAGAATCATATCAGTATTTTGAACTCTATCGAGACTTCTGTTGACCTTTTGAATCTGACCTACAATGAGACCTTGGCTCATTCAATCATCACCATTGCAAGCACCTCAAGAAACGACAGTGAACTTAGAAACACTGCGATTCAAAGTCTTGGAGACCTCAAGACTCTTCCAACTGATGCCGTTTCTGATATACTTCAACTCCTAATCTCGTCATTGAACTATGAACCAATTGTTGTTAGCACTGTTACTGCAATTTCAAGTCTTGTTGAGAGTTATAATACGGTTATTAGTCCTGAATTGGTGAATGAGATTGTTTCAAAGTATCAACCACTCGTCAGGGATCCAAACTACTCAGCTAATACAGTTGAGTCCTTGTCTGTTATTGTTCGTTTCTTTGAAGTTGATACCTCAATCGGTGATATTTTGTTGGATCTTTTCGATACAGACAAACATCAATCCCAGATCTTGAAAGTATTGGCTCATTTGAACTACGATAACGCCACATTGAAGACAATTTTCCTGAAAGCTTCTACAATTGATGAAATTGATGAAGATGCCCTTTTGCATATCTCTAAAAAGATTGGTTCTGAGTTGATCCCAGAACTTGAATCATCGAGTGAAAACACGAGAAATATTAAGATACTCGCCAATATTGTGGTTCATGAACAGCTAACTGACTACATCAAGACTCGTGAGCAAGAACTACTCGCCCAACAGAACATTCCTTTCAATATCAAGTTTCTTGGATTTGTCGGTGAAAGTGTTGAGTTGGACCTCCGTGTTGAAGATCTCACTCAATTCTTTGAAAAAGATGAGGTTAAGATTTACGCTGCTGAGACATTAGGAAGACTGATCTCTAAGGATTATAAGCAGTACTTGGGTACTTTCCTAGAAAAGATCAAGAAGGATGAAAACCGTTATTTGCTTTTGGTTTCAGTCAAGCAGGTTTTGAAGATCAACAATGGTCTTTCCTTTGAAGTCTTCCACGAGATTTGGGATACTATCTTTGAGATTCTCAGTACTGCTGACGACATTGATGAAGATTTGTGTAAGATCACTGGTCAGAATATCGGTCTAATTCTTATCAATAACAGTGAGACCAACTTCTTTTACAACCAAGCCACAGATGCATTGAGGAATACTGGAACTAACAAGTCTATTGTCTACACGATTATTGCTTCTATCAAGTTCATTCTTGCATATGACAACATTGTCTCCATTGAGTTGATTGAATCTCTATTATTGGAAGTCTTCGACAAGATCACGGATGAGGATCTAAGAATCAAACAAATTTCAGTCATCACACTCGTCACTGCTTTGAACAACCAATTCAACCTCTTGATTCCTTACTTGTCTACCATTTTACCTAAGATTTACGATGAGTTATCAGCAAGAAAGCAATATCAGGAAACATTACAAATCGGTCCATTCAAGCACAAAGTCGACAAAGCAATTGAAGTCAGAAAGAATGCATTTGAGATTCTTTATAAGTTGACACTAAACCACAGTTTGTTGAAAGACATTGATTTCAATGAGATTCTTGCTCGTGTTATTCAACAAGGTCTCGTTATCGATATCATTCCTATCAGTTCTTTGATTATTATCAAACTACTTGAATTCGATGAAGTTGTGCTGAGTGTTGACGATAGAACTACGTTGAGTGATGGTATTGATAAATTGTTGGGCAAGATTAAGAAGAAGGAGGAACAACAAAAGGATTCAAAGGAAGAACAGGAAACAAAGGCTATCTTGATCAACTTGAGAAACACAATCTTTCAGCAATAAAGTTAGTTAGTTAGTTGGCTATACGTTATAGTACATTAAATATCTGAGTTTGCTTGTAATTATCTCGTAAAGTTGCATAGGCTTAGCTTTCGAGGTCTCACTATGAATAGTCTATTAGTCTCATTTGCTTGCTAGTTAATGGTATTTTTTTTCAGTTGTGATGAGACAAGACATGATTCCAACCGACTGAGGAGAAACAAGTGAAAACAATCATTTACTAGCTAGTAGTATTCAAGTACTGATAGCAATAGCAATTATGGTACTATGTTAACAGCGTATTCTGATTCCTTATTTGCCGAAGCTGCAATACCAGAAGGTCTCAAGAGGCCATACAGAACTAAATATTCTTGAAATCTATTCCGTTATAGGCTCTTCTATGCCCTTGACTTTGATACAATCTGCTTGTTCATATAACTTCCGGTTGATGCAGCTCGTTGTATAGAACTTTGCGACGTCTGTCACCTGTCAAGATTTGGTGGGTTATAAGGTTTAACCAGTTAATCCGAACTGTAAATTCTCCGAAGCAAATTCTTATTTACAGCGATGACTTTGTTCGAAGAAGCGAATAATCAAGTTGTGTATTGCACCTCAAAGCAATAGAGGGAGTGTGTTGGGACATACCCCCTTGCACTTGAGTACTTCGATGCTTTCCCACGTTGGAAGAAGCAGTTTGGTGGAACCACTAATTCCCTGTGCTTCACCTTCCCCGGAATCTCGCTGGAAAGAATGTCGATGCGACGCGCCAATAGGCACTTTCCTGCATAGATGACCCGTAGACATAAACACGGCCCCATACTTTTCTTTTTCCTGGATCTAGAGTTCCGCCCTCGAAGGGTATATAAGTACAAGGCATCATCTCCAAACCCACTTCTCTATTTGTCACACACTCGACCTCATCAACCATACTGATTAAATGACACTCACAGAGACCCCAATCACCAGATCTTACATCTCGGACGAATTCACCCAGGAACTCCCACGTCCTGCACCAAAGCTCGCTAAGAATATCTTTGATAACTTTTCGTTGAAGGGTAAGACAGCTGTCATCACTGGAGCTGCCCGTGGTATTGGCTACGCTATCGCTGAGTGTTACTCGCAAGCAGGTGCCGACATTGCCATCATTGATTACCAGTTCGAGCTGGCTAAGGAGTCTGCAAAGATCCTGTCTACTGAGTATAAGAACAAGGTGAATGCCTACTTTGTTGATGTCTCCAAGGCTGACGAGGTCGAGAAGTGCGTCAAGCAAATCGAGGAAGACTTTGGCACAATCCACATATTCGTCGCTAATGCTGGTATTGTGTGGGAAGATGGTGGAATCTTGAACCCAGAGGCCACAAATGGTGTTGAGAAGTGGAAAAGATTGATCGATGTCGACCTCAATGCAGTCTACTACTGTGCTAAGGCTGTCGGTGAGATCTTCAAGCGTAATGGAACCGGATCCTTCATCATCACTGCCTCTATGTCTGGCCATATTGCGAATGTACCAAACTACCAGACCTGTTACAATGTCGCAAAGGCTGGTTGTTTACACCTTGGAAGATCTCTTGCTGTGGAGTGGGCTGGTTTCGCTCGAGTGAACACTATTTCTCCAGGTTATGTTGACTCTGGTCTCTCTGACTTCCTCCCACATGAGGTTAGAGCCAAATGGTGGTCCCTTATCCCAGTGGGAAGAGAGGCACTTCCACAGGAGTTGGTTGGTGGTTACTTGTACCTCGCCTCTGATGCCTCCACTTACACTACTGGAACTGATATCAAGATTGATGGTGGATACACTGCAGTCTAGTTGAAGTTTTCCTTAATACTTGATTTTAGTACAAAACTATAGAGGCTTTGTGTTCAGACGTATATTAGCATGTAAGTTTGTGAATTGATGATGATGATGTCTTGATCTGTATCTCTGTATCTCTGTATCTCTGCTCTATACTCCATAGCTGACTAAGGGTTACCAATACTTTACCAATTGGTTTGTAAAGCTGGGGCAGAACTCCCTTATTGGGAAGGTGCCACATTTGTCAGCTAAACAGTATTTAAGGATCCGACATCCCGCAAACCAGAATTCAATTACTAGAGATCACAATAACCAATCAGTGAAGACACAACTGGTGAAGACACAACTGGTGAAGACACAACTGGTACTCAATTGCACTTCTACATTGAACATGGCTGGCCAATTAATCGATGAGGGTGATCCAAGCTACGAGAAGCTTGCTGCACCATACTTGAAGCTGTACTCCCTTGGAACCCCAAATGGTGTCAAGATCACTATCTACCTTGAGCTCCTAGGGCTCAAGTACCACTACAGAAGAGTGGATATATCCACCAATGAACAGAAGGAGGACTGGTTCATCAAACTGAACCCAAACGGGAGAATTCCTACTTTGTCTGACGTTGATGAGAATGGAAAGCAGACGGTTCTGTTTGAAACTGGTGCCATCTTGCTATATCTCGGTGAGAAGTACGACAAGGAGCGCAAGTACTACTACTCAATTGACCACCCTCTGTACTGGGACCAGATCAAGTGGCTGACTTTCCATGTTGCCTCACACGCACCTTACCAAGGACAGGCCAACCATTTCCTCAGATTTGCTAAAGAGAAGATCCAATACGGAATCGACCGTTACACAGGTGAGACGGAGCGTGTCTTTGGTGTCTTTGAGATCAGACTGAAGGAGAACAATGGCTGGTTGGTCGGTGACCACCTGAACATTGCAGACATTGGAGCCTATGCCTGGATCAGAACGTACAGCTTTGTCAATATCGACATCGAGAAGTTCCCGGCACTCAAGGCCTGGGTCGAGAAGATTGAGGCTGATCCGGTTGTGGCAAAGGGGGTCAATGTCGACAACAAGTTCACGCCCAACAAGAACGCACCAGCTGAGGCATAACGGGGGCCACTATTGGCAGGTATAGCGAAAATGTGTCAAAGTACAAATTGAATATTAAGCGCAAAACAGTAGCGAATCTCGATGAATCCTGCTCGGAGTTGAGCCAGTAAGGCGGAGTGGTACCCCTTACACTGTACAGTAGCAGGCCCAGGCGGAGGAAGTGGATCCAATTGTGAGCAAATAAAGCCAATTTGCCGGTGAATAGACGTGCCCGATTAATAATACATTTCAACCTTTGCGGTACCAGTTGTGGCAGACCAATAGCATCGCTGCAATGGGGGCTTCCCTGGAGGTAGCGATCACATATAATGTATATAAAGAGCGCCATGTCCCCTTTAATACCACCAATTGACAATTGAGCTGGAAATTGAGTCTTATTTATCACAATGTCTGCCTCTGCTGAAACCGAACAGATCCCACGAGTCAAGGTCTCTCTTCCACAATTGGACTACGCCTACGACGCCCTAGAACCATACATCTCTGGCCAAATCAACCAAATTCACCACCAGAACCACCACCAAACTTACGTCAACGGTTTCAACAGTGCCATTGAGCAACATGCTGAGGCAACTAAGGCCGGTGATGTCCTCAAGACCATTGAGCTGGAGTCCCTAATCAAGTTCCATGGTGGTGGGTACAGAAACCACAACATCTTCTGGAAATCCCTTTCTCCAAACTCCCAATACGGTGGCAAGCACCCAACTGGTCCATTGTTGACTGCCATCAAGGCTCAATACGGTTCCGTTGACGACCTGATTGCTCTAACTAACACCAAGTTGGCTGGTATCCAAGGTTCAGGCTGGGCCTGGATTGTCAAGAACAAGGAGAACAACGCCGTGGAGGTTGTCACTACTCCTAACCAGGACACTGTCGGTTCTAAGTACGTCCCATTGGTTGCCATTGACGCCTGGGAGCATGCTTATTACTTGCAGTACCAAAACGTTAAGGTTAACTACTTCAAGGCCGTTTGGAACGTCATCAACTGGAAGGAAGCTGAGAGAAGATTCACCCACGGTTTGTAAAAACTTTGAATGGGGAGAATCAATGGCAGTAGTTTGGTTAATAATAGCTAGTTCTTTGTGTGTTATTAGTGTAGAGATTAGCTGCTTGATGATTGAAGTTTGGAGATTAAAGAATTATTCGAAGGTTATGCATGTTGACCATATAGGTAC
This sequence comes from Komagataea wickerhamii, assembly GCA_030574915.1. NCBI lineage: Eukaryota > Fungi > Ascomycota > Saccharomycetes > Phaffomycetales > Wickerhamomycetaceae > Komagataea > Komagataea wickerhamii. The sequence goes on along the minus strand of JAJMFU010000058.1, from coordinate 14,446 downwards.
GGCCACTACAGCCATGAAGTTCTCAAACAAGTCTCAAACAAAGTTGCTTCAACTCGTCTAAAACAACTCTCAAACGAGGCCCAGGACTACTTAACAGGGAGGATCTCCCCTTGTGCTCGAGGGATAATGACATGGGAAAGACTGACTTTGAGTACGACTCGCCACTGCCCGAGAAGGATTTAATGTCCAAGCTACTGAAAGGTCTAAACTTCCTCTTCGTACCTAACAATAGGGCAACAATCACTTCAATCAGGAAGACGCTAGCTAGAGAGCATGCAGCTATTGTGAATTCGAAGTTCAGACCGGGAATCACCTCTCATGTGTTGGTCGACAAGGTTATTATCCAGACACCGGTTCAGGTATTACGTGCCATGGATGTTGAGAAGGGAACAGATCTGCCCAAGGGTCTACCAATATTGAACCAAACATGGCTATTAGACTCAATTGAGAAGCAGAAGTTGCTCGATATTGAAGAATATGAGGTGGATATCCCAGAAGAGACAGTGGCGAATAGTCCTAAGAGGAAGAAACTGAATTCTGCCGACATTCAATCTGCATCGCCTTCAGTATCACCAAAGACTAGAGCTCAACAGTTGGAGGACGCAATAAATATGCCAGAGGTCCTACAGAATCCCAATACTGAAACAATGGACATATTGAGGAACATGGCTGATGAGTGTACAGTGAAGGGAGACTTCTTCAGAGCCAGAGCATACCGAATTGCAGTCAACTCGTTGTCACAGACAAATAGACACATCACGACAGCGAATCAAGCCCTATCACTTCCAGGTATTGGTAAGTCTATTGCTGACAAGATTGAGGAGATTTGTGAGACGCATGGTCTGACTGCCCTGACAGAGCTTCAATCTTCAGAAGTGTCCAGATTAACCAAGTTATTCAAAGGTATTCATGGTGTCGGGAATGCTATTGCTGAAAAATGGATCGGAGAAGGTGCAAAGTCCCTGAAAGATGTGGAACAAAGAGATGATCTGACACATAACATGAGACTTGGCATTAAGTACTATGAGGATTGGAACTCGAGAATTCCAAGGGACGAATGTACAGCACATAAACAGTACCTGGAGGATATTGTGAAGGAAATAGACCCTGATATCGAGTTCACAATCGGTGGGAGTTATAGACGTGGATCCCCGACTTGTGGTGATATTGACTTCATTGTCACTAAACCAAACGCTGAGATTGATGAACTGAGGGTGTTCTTAGATGCTCTCCTGAGTAAAATCAAGCAGACTGGATATCATAAATGCTCATTGACCATAAGTACTAGTTCCAAATGGCATGGAGGATGTGCTTTGCCTTTGGAGTATTTGAAAATGATTGGAAGAAATGAATCATGGGGGAAATGTCGCCGTGTTGACTTCTTGTTGGTCCCATGGAAGGAAAGAGGAGCTGCGTTTATCTACTTCACAGGAAACGACGATTTTAACAAGAAGATCAGACTCAGAGCACAGAAACGGGGCATGACTCTAAGTGGACTTGGTCTTTTCAAGAGAGTGATCAAAGATGGGAAAGAGGTGAAAACTGACCTTATTGAGAGTTTCGACGAGAAGAAGATCTTTGAGATCTTGGGTGTTAAATGGAGAGAACCAACAGAGAGGAACATTGGAAGTAATGTCAACATTCTGCAACCGAAGAGGACACTAGGAACGGGCAAGAAATGAATATAATTATCGCATTATAGGCATCAACTGATAGCGTAAGACCAAGTACTATAGACTCTCACCTGATCTGCTGCAAGACAGAACGGTCCGAACACCGCCGTGCTATATTAATAATGAACTAGTGTCAGCTAACAATAACCTGATCGTTCTGACTACATGGTTTAGAGTAAGCGGGGGCCATAATATAAATTACTGATTGTTCCAGTATCCAATCCCGTCGCAGCGCCAAACATCAACAGATATATGCAGCTCGATCCCACGGAATTCACCTTCCTATTCGGGAACCCCCATCACTGATAGTACAACGACGTAACACTATCGACACCACAAGCTGATAGTCTCTCCAATAGATAATGTCCCCTCTGTGGTAGCGACTCTGTTTGCACTTTGCTTCCTATGTATAAAAGGACCACAATCCCTTTGTTGGTCCAGTAGTACAGTCCACAATGAGTCCGTATACAGTGTCCAAGGATATGTCCGACATGAAGAACAGTCCCTCCAACAGCCTCACAGACCTAGACCCTGAGCAGTTCAGAGTTGGAACCGTTGACGACGAACAACTTGAGCTTGAAGTTCTCGGCTACAAACAGGAGCTGAATAGAACACACACGATATGGTCATTGATCGCGTTTGGAATCGTCACATTGACACCGGCCTCTGCTATTGCCAACACTCTACAGGTTCCTCTACTCCTAGGTGGCCCACAGGCACTAGTATGGGGGTATATCATCATCTCGGTCTTCACCATGATTGTGGCATTGTCACTTGCTGAGATATCTGCTGCGTTCCCTCCGACTTCCGGTGGTATGTTGTCATGGGCCTTCTTATTACCTAGGGCTAGAAAAGTGAAGATATTGGCGAGTTGGTACACTGGCTATTTCAACATCTTTGCACAGATCGCATTTGCTGCATCTGCTTCATTCCAAGGCTGTACCACTATTCTTGGTGTGATCACCTTGAATATCCCTTCATATGTCCCAGAGCGTTTCCACTATGTTCTTGTTTCCATCGGGTTCATCGTCTTGTTCACACTGACGAACATCTTTGGCAACAAGTTCCACGCGGACTCAACGAAGTTTCTACTCGCTTTTAATGTGGCTACAGTCCTTGCTACTATGATCACACTTTTGGTTACTGCTGATTACAGAAGAGATGCTGAATTCATCTTCACGAAGTATACCAACTATACTGGTTTCAGTTCACATAGTTATGTCTTCATTCTTGGTCTTCTACAGTCAGCTTACACTTTCACTGGATATGATTCAGTGACACATTTAGCAGAGGAGGCTTCAGCAGACAAGAAGTCAGGACATCACATTGTCCCAAAGGCACTTATTATAGTATTGGGTACATCCATAATCTATGGATTCATCTTCGTGATTGTTGTCTGTGCTACAATGGACGACATTGACAGTCTTCTTGATTCAAGCACTGGTTCTGCATTTATTCAACTTCTATTGGACTGTACGAAGAACAAACATGCAACTTCCTTCTTTGCTTTAGTGCCTGCTCTTCTGGCACTCTTTGCAGCAGAGACAATGACATTGGCCAATTCAAGAACTATCTACTCTTTCGCAAGAGATGGTGCCTTCATATTTCCTAACTTCTTCTCCAAGGTTTCTGATAAATGGAGTGTTCCTATCCCAGCTCTATGGTTCTCTATGGTTATCCAGTGCATTATTGTGATCCTTTATTTGTCCTCTGATGTTGTCTTCAACACCATTCTGTCATTGTGCACTATTGGTCACGAAGTCGCCTATCTCATTCCTATTGTCTGTATGCTATTTGGTGGAAGATCTAGGCTACCAGAAACAAGACCATGGAATTTTGGCGTCTGGGGTATTGTCTTGAATGTGATTGCATGTCTCTGGTTAACATTCATTTCCATCACCATGTTCTTCCCAACGGAACATCCTGTCAACGCAGGTAATATGAACTACACTATTGTTATCGTCGCTATTGTTGTTGCGTATGCCACTATATGTTACTATGTCCAGGGAGTCAAGACATACAAAGGTCCTAGAGATGTTCTAGATTTGGATGCCGCTCACAATATGGAGCTCGTTGACAGTGTTCAGGTTGATCCGATCACCGCACCTCCCGCTGAAAAGGCCTGATTCTATGTATCGTTTAATTTTATCTGATTTATGTGATTCTTGATGTAGTAAACCATCCTCTTATGTTCTTAACATACAAAAGACATGTAATCAAATCAATAAATAATGACATGTATATGACCAATAAATAGTAATAAATAGGCTAATAAATAAGGCAACGATCAATAGATTTCACTACCATTGCGGTTATCTCACTTGGATGGATCATTCTTCTGATATCCATAGTATCCCTTGACGCTCCCATGAGTATCGAGCATCTGCATATATCTCTCTGCTAGTTCTCTGCAATCCTCAAAGTGATTCACTCCCTGATGTCTGTAGCACTTCTCCAGGGCTCTGCGCACCGTCTTGAGGGCGCTCATGCGTACCCACTGCTCCCTCACCAGTGACTCCTGAGCCTTCTTCAGGTCGGCATAGTTATCGTAGTCGATCGTGTCAAATGAGACCAGCTCGTTTCTCTTGTGTGCTTAACATGAATTAGTAATGAGAGTCTCAGATAACTCATCAGACAGTCTCAAACACTTACCAGGCATTGCTAATGGGACTAGACTCTCCTCGCTGTCGGTGCTTTCAACTGTTTATTTCGTCCTGTTTTTGATTGGCGAGCGGTCGGATTTTCTTTGTCATCGATTATGTAATTATATCTGACAAATATATTATGTAATCAGATGACAAACATATTACATAATGATATTACATAATACCGAGACGTGGCCGTACCGGGTGCTAAAAGCATCGCCTTTTCAAAACAGAAATCATATCCAGCCGAGGCACGACGCTATAGGACTATCAATACTCTCAAAGTGGGCAGTGTTTACCATCAAGAAGAGCTCTGTTAGCTATTTCCGGAGTTGGTATCTTTGACACGTCTAGTATTGGACCGTCCATTCCCATCGCGATGTCCTCTGAAACGAGTCCCATTGTCTCGTTTAATGCGAAGTATGTTTCCTACGCACACACCATTTGTGCCGCTTCAGCATTCATCGCAGCATTGATAGTTGGTGTTTCACTGCATTACCATAAGATTGTGGAGAATGCCCATTATGGATACCCTGACGAGTGGTTTCCTAGTGTCAGTGCCACAATTGGTGATAGATACCCTGAGAGATCAGTCTTCCAGATTCTCATCGCATTGACGTCTGGTCCTAGATTCCTGCTGTTGATACTCTCATATATCAGACTGTACTCCCCAGAGAGAGCTACTTTGTCTAAAGTTGGCTTCATCTGTGGTGTTATCAGAACTGTGACTTGTGGTGGTTGGGTCTACATCACCTCCACTGATGATCATGACGCGCATGATGTTTTCATGATCAGTTATATTGTTTTGACTATCCCATGGGAGTACTATGTGATTCAATCGACTCCAAAGAGAACAAGTCTGAGAAACTACAGATTCTATACGAGTGTGGCATTCTTCGGTATGCTTGTTCCATTGGTGTACTTCTTCATTCAACACAAGGTTCATAGAGTCGCGGGGTCTTATTCCATCTACGCTTATTTCGAATGGTCGTTGATCATCTTAGATGTTTTGTTTGACTCGTGGACAGCCATTGACTTCAAGGATATCACCATTGATTTATCTGCAACAAAGGGTGTCAGTTTCAGTATTGTCCAGACTGAGTCCAAGGATTCGAACGACAAACTGAAACCAAAATCAAAGGACGACATCTCCTTCTTGGAAATCATTGTCAACATCGTCAACTCTTTCATCTTCTGGTCTGTTATCACTTCACTATTGTTGGTTATTTGGTACTTCCCACTATGGAACATGGGTGTTTCTGGATTCGAATTGACGATTCTATCATTCCTTCTCAGTTTTATCCTGGTTGTTCCTCCTCTAAAGAAGCTCTTCACTTCCGTTCCGCAAATCACGAGAGTCTTGACAGTTCTATTTGGTGTTGGTTCATTCGCTATTGACAACCCAGATACGAGACTATTCTCTATTGCTATTGGTGCAGCCTTTGCTTCAATTTCCTTCGCCAATGAAGTCAACTTCTACGGTTCAGGAACCACGAGATCTAAGTACTATGCCACTTCATTCACACTTGGTCTGATTCTTTCTTCGATTGCGAAGTATGCATTCTACACGAATAATCCAATATGGCCAATCATGCATGCTGAAAATGGAGGTTGGAATAAGACTGGTGTTGCTGTCGGTCTTGTCGCTGCACTGTTGACTCCAAAACAGTCCATAACATCCATCACTTCCTCAAAGGCTGAAAAGAAGGCATCATTATTACAAACTGGTGTGGGTCTTGGTGCTTTGATCTTCTCACTTCATGCGATGATCACAGATTCTTCCACGATGATCACATGGGTTTGGAACGGATATCCAATTCAAGGCCCAGTTCCAGTTCCTCATGGCGCTATAACAATCGCAGTCACTTTATTTGGAGCATATGTTGGATTGACAAGAGACGGGATTGCAAATGTTCAAGTTTTCATTTTTGGTTCCATCTCAGCTACAATCTTGTATTTATTCCATGGCTGGATTGGATACATTGGTGGACTTGGTTATGCATTTTTCCTTGTTGTGATTATCCCAACATACTTGCAAAAGGCATCCCAATTCAACCCGGGACTACTCTTCACTGTTAGTGCCTTTGTTCATATCGTCTTGATGCTGGCACATGTCTGGATTGTTGCATACGCCTTTGTTCCAGCTGGCTGGGTGCTAAGAGAGAGAACCGATATTGTTCTGGGTTTATCAACTGCACTTGTTGGTTTCGGTCTATTGCCATTTGAAACAGCAACTTCTGCAGTTGATTCAATCAAATCTGGTGTGAATAGCTCATTACACAAAGTGAAGAAGGTGATTGTCACTTTGACACTTTTGGCAGTATTGATCACATATATCAGATTCCCTCTTGAGGATCCAAAACCTTACCATCCGGACTCCAAGTTGTTCACCGCTGGTATCTGGACTATTCACTTCGGTCTAGATAACGACATGTGGGCCAGTGAGGGTCGTATGAGAGATCTGATCCGTGACTTGGAATTGGATGTTGTTGGATTGTTGGAATCCGACACTCAGAGAATCATTATGGGAAACAGAGACCTAACACAGCAGTTAGCTGAAGAGCTGAACATGTACGCTGACTTTGGCCCAGGTCCAAACAAACATACTTGGGGTTGTGCCCTATTGTCTAAGTTCCCGATTCTGAACTCGACTCATCATCTACTGCCTTCGCCAGTTGGAGAACTGGCTCCAGCAATCCATGCCACTTTGGATGTTTATGGAGAACTAGTTGATGTTGTTGTGTTCCATAGTGGACAGGAAGAAGATGTCGAGGACAGACTTTTACAGAGTCTTGGAGTCAGAGACATTATGGGATCTAGTGATAGACCAATGGTTCTTTTGAGTTATCTAGTCACGAACCCATTGGAAGGAAACTACAACAACTATGTCAGTAAGGAATCCGGAATGCACGATGTTGATGCTTCAGACTGGGATAGATGGTGTGAATACATTCTTTACAAGCATTTGAAGAGAACCGGATACGCTAGAATCAGCAGAGGAACTATCACGGATACAGAGGTACAAGCCGCTAAGTTTGTCGTGGGCAGTGCAGACAAGGAGAAGTATTCTGACGAGAGAGTTGCAGAGCCAGATGTTCCTGAGGATATGCGCTTCCCTAATATCTTCTACGGAGACGGTGTGAGAGGACATGCCTTCCATGTTTTCGATGAGCCTAGATACTTTAATTGAGACGCTTGAGTTTGAATACTGAGCTTAGAACTATCATCATAGCTGTACTAGTATAACACGGTAGTATGTACACCCGTATTTAGTGACCTCCCACGGATTATTGTGGCCTCTGATATCAGTGCCAATATTTTAACTGTGCGGGTGAGCGATCGCTTAAGTATGTGACGCTCGCTCGGTTGAAATGAAGATGAATATAATCCGCGTACTCGTAAGTTGTGAGAGAGGAAGCCAACTCCAGCGAATTGGAGACCAACTGTCTCTGGGTTAACTGTATAGAAGGATAGAAGTGATCCGAGAGAAGAGACGTAAACCGTTGATAACGGTTTGATAATAATGTGGGGACGAGGGGTAGTCAGAACCCTGGGCTGCTCCTCCTATTGTTCCAACAGAAAGCGGAGCAACGAATTGGGAGTACCTGCTGCGTCTCTGTTGTGGCCAATTTCCATCTGCTGTCAAGTGTACCAGATCTACAGATCCCGTATACCGTTGAATGCCGCCACTGATTTCTGCCGTGGCCTCTCTATCAATCTCTTACTATATAGTGATCTCCTTAACTATGTATCACTCGTTGCTGACCAGATTTCGGAACCGACGAGCTGAAAAACATCAACCGAATTCACTTGCCGGCAGCCAACAACGACTTCGCTTCCAAACCAGGGTACTTCCTAATACCCAATTGGTCCTAACTACACCATCCACTGTACTCCCACTGTTAAACGCTACTTATTGCCCTTTCCAGCGACCTTCTAACGTCTCTTTTTAGTGGCTGTCCCTCCTGTTTCCCCCCTCTGGCCCCACCACGCTGCCCCCAGTGGCTGCATACTTCCGCTTGTGTCGCTAAACTTCCTCCAGGCGGAACCCGTCCCACCGGCAATCGCGCCAACTGTCCCCCCTGTGCCCGGACCAGAATAGCCGCCGCCCTATCAACGACGACTCAACGCCAAATTGTAAACAAGAAAAACGATGACCTTGTGTCCCACGCACAAGTTACAACGTCGCAGTATAAAAAGCCGGCACTTTCCCAAACTCACATTGGCCGTCTTCAACTCTCCTTTCTCTTTTCTCCTTTCTCTTCTTTAGAAAGCTCTCAGAGTTAACACACAACCACACAATGTCTTCCCTCCGTCTCGCACAATCCCTTAGAGCAAACTCCCTACTAAAGCAAAAGGGACTAAACCTTGCTGCCATCAGAGGCTACTCCTCCGCTGAGAAGACCTTGAAGCAAAGATTCGCTGAATTGATCCCAGAGAAGGTTGAGCAGATCAAGTCCTTGAAGAAGGAGTACGGCTCCACTGTTATCGGTGAGGTCACCCTGGACCAGGCCTACGGTGGTATGAGAGGTATCAAGGGCCTTGTTTGGGAAGGTTCCGTCCTAGACCCAAATGAAGGTATCAGATTCAGAGGCAGAACCATTCCAGACATCCAAAAGGAACTACCAAAGGCCGAGGGCGGTAACGAGCCATTGCCAGAGGCTCTTTTCTGGTTGTTGTTGACTGGTGAGGTCCCAACCCACTCCCAAACTAAGGCTTTGTCCGCTGAATTGGCTGCCAGATCCCAACTACCAAAGCACGTTGAGGAATTGATTGACAGATCCCCATCAAACTTGCACCCAATGGCCCAATTCTCCATCGCCGTCACCGCTTTGGAATCCGAGTCCCAATTCGCTAAGGCTTACGCTTCCGGTGTCTCCAAGAAGGACTACTGGAACTACACTTACGAAGACTCCCTAGACCTGTTGGCCAAGTTGCCAAACATTGCCGCTAGAATCTACCAAAACGTTTTCAAGGACGGTAAGCTTGCAACCATCTCCAAGGATGCTGACTACGGTAAGAACTTGGCTGACTTGCTTGGATACGGTTCCAACGCTGAGTTTGTTGAGTTGATGAGATTGTACTTGACCATCCACTCCGACCACGAGGGTGGTAACGTCTCTGCTCACACCACCCACTTGGTTGGTTCCGCTTTGTCCTCTCCATTCCTTTCTTTCGCTGCCGGTTTGAACGGTCTAGCTGGTCCACTTCACGGTCGTGCCAACCAGGAAGTCTTGGAATGGTTGTTCAAGTTGAAGCAGGAAGTCAAGGGTGACTACTCCAAGGAGACCATTGAGAAGTACTTGTGGGACACCTTGAACGCTGGAAGAGTTGTTCCAGGTTACGGTCACGCCGTCCTAAGACAAACCGACCCAAGATACACTGCTCAAAGAGAGTTTGCATTGAAGCACTTGCCAGACTTTGACCTATTCAAGCTTGTATCCACCATCTACGATGTTGCTCCACAAGTCTTGACCAAGCACGGTAAGACCAAGAACCCATGGCCAAACGTTGACTCCCACTCCGGTGTTTTGTTGCAATACTACGGTTTGACTGAGGAGTCCTTCTACACTGTCTTGTTTGGTGTCTCCAGAGCCTTTGGTGTCTTGCCACAATTGATCATTGACAGAGCTGTCGGTGCTCCAATTGAGAGACCAAAGTCCTTCTCTACCGAAAAGTACTTGGAGCTAGTCAAAGGTTTGAGCAACAAATAAATTGAATGAATTCTCATGTGTCAATGGGATGTTTGATGATTTCTTGATGAAACTCTCAACATTTCCTTGACGTTATTTATTTGATTTTTTGACGACCCTTATGATTGACTGAGAATGTTATATTTATCTCCTATAGCTCAAGTGTTTCCTGTATCTAATACTGCCTTATATATACCTGCAGCTGCTTTTATAGTTGTATCAATGCCTCAATATTCGAGATAGATGACTTGTAGTGATGGAGCCTGGTGATCGCTAATCCTGTGCTTGGACTCTTTGAACTTGGTGTAGTTCTAGTGTTACGCCTGTGCCGTGAATTGATAGTGCAGAAGTCCAAACTAGCCCTAATAACTAGTCCCCCAGTGTTATAGCGATACCAAATAGTGTAAAAAAATAGAACTCCTCATGGGGGGCTCGAACCCCCGACATTTCGATGTCTTCCCAAAGTGTTCGTTAAGAGTCGAACGCTCTACCAACTGAGCTAACAAGGACGAGTTCTGACTGATGTAAGTTACCGTTTATGGCACCGTGCCGGCCCGAGATTTTGGTAGGGGCACACCGACAGTTTATTAGGGCAAAGGGTAAGTCACTAAGTGATTCAGACAAGGTTTCACGAGAACTATCTACTGATGAAGAGGGTCTAGACCCTGAAAGTTGTGGGAAAGTCAAAATTGTGGTAAAACACAAAGCCGTTTGCTTTGATTTCGCCAAACAAGGAAGGTGTAACCACAAATAAAGAGCGGTCCACTGTTTATAATTCGGGTACATTAATCTGGAAACCACATTTAGAAGTGGTTACAGAAAAGGGGATCCGTGGAAAAGGAGTACATTAAAGTGGGTACAAATAGGACCCTTGGATATCAGTTTTTGCCATGTAGAGGAGCTAGTAGTAGTCTGATGTGGTCATAGCTCTGTCATAGGATAGGGATAGATAGCATCCCGGTATGTAACTAGTTTTCACGGGATATTTCGAGTGGCATGGGGTAGATATTTGTGCGATGCTCCATATTAGGCCAGAATTGGTTGAGACACGAACATTCCGTTAGTGTCAGAAGAGAAGGTATTTACTTCCACCTTCCTTCCCTTTATCTTATTTAGAATAGAACGGTTTACTTTAGTCTTATTAGTGTCAGTGTACAAACACTCCAATATTTGGATATTTACGGTCGTGTCAAGAACAACGCTTGAGCCCCGTACTTGTTGAGGAATTGCCACGTCTGAGGGACACCGGAATTCACTCAACGCGTACAAGACGCCTAAAGACTACCTTAACCTGCAATAAGTATATCCTGTGTGTCCTTACCAATACTTACAAAGAACACGCACGGTATATATTCGACGAAGATTTCGAAGGATGGGCAATTTTCGGGTCGAACGACCTGTTGAAAAACGACCCAAATTGAATTTTTGGATTAACGATTTGATTTTTTGGATTAACGATCCAGTTTTCGGGTCGAACGATGAACAAATTGTGGGTCAGTAACCAGATTAAATCGAAGAATCCCCACAAATAAGGGCCAGTAACCACAAAAAGAGCAAAAAGTGGGTCGAACGACTTTACTTTTCGGGTCGAACGACAGTTTTTGGATTAACGATTTGAATTTTAGGGTCGAATGAATCGGTTTTTTGGGTTAACGATTGGAATTTTTGGGTACACGAGGGTCGATTTTGACAAAATGTGGAAGATCTGGATGAGGTCTGGAGTAGATTTTTGAAGAAGTGGAGTCGAAGTAAGGTGATTAAAGACTGTCCAGGGGAAGAATAGCAGTGAATTCACCTAGGATAGTGTAGTGAGGATCGAAAATCTGGGGTAATTTTGATCTTTCGTGAGACACTACTACAGAGAGCTTATTGAGGAACTATAAACAGGAAGGGTCAAGAGACACGTCTATTGACTGTCGAGCTCGTTTTCAACTCAGTTCTCACCACATTACAATCGAATTCTCCTACAATTCATGGTCTTGTAACTAACTTAATTCGTGTCTTTCCGCGTATCATTCAAAGCTCATTGAATCTCATAATCAACAAAGAGCTTGGATCTATCAGGAGTCTTCTCATCCCACATACCAACCAATGCAACCCTCTTTCCATCAGAATACGGGACTTTCCCATGACTGACTTGATGGTTATGAATCAAGACGATATCTCCAGATCTCCAAGAGTGATTATACTCTAATTCATCAGTCAACTCGTTATATTTATCAAGGTCATCTCTGTTGAAGTTATCACCATTACCGAACTTGATCTTAGATTTGACTGGGTCATAGTCCTTTCCAAATGCTGCTAAGGAGCTGAATAGTAGAGGTTCTCCTTTGAAGGCCTTTACTGCCTTAGTATGAGAGGTTATAGCCAAGTCATCATCATCAACCCATTCAACAGTGTCAGATATGTGTTCTTTAGCCAATTCTTCTGCCTTTTGCTTCTTGACTTCATAGCTATCCTCGGGTTTGATGTTTCTACCAAAAGTCACTTCATGGTTCCAAACGAGACCATTTGGTTTGTCATTGACTCTTTTCCAAATCTCCCTTTGGAAGACAATACCCTCTTTGGAGAGTTTCTTCAAGAATTCAGGTCTTTCTTGTTGTACCCTCTGGAAGAGCTCACCACCGTGCACCAGGGAAGTCTCTCCGCCTTTGGCAGTGTAGTCAAGAATAGTGAAAGCCAGAGTAGTTGGGTACTTTTTGAATCTTGAGTACTCATTGTGTTGGATAGTTCTGTGTTCAGCTGGTGATTTTGAGGCAGTGTAGAGATTATAACCTTTCAAATCTCTCAATCCAAGAGTCCCATTCTGTAGGAACTCGGTATGTCCTCTGTTTTCCTCAATTGTTCTGATCAATTGTGCGACTTCCTCTGCTTTGGAGTCATCAGAATTTAGCACTGCATCACGGATCACAACTGCACCATGGTCTTCAGATAGCTTAGTGAAGACACCTTCTTTGGATAAGTTCTCGAGAAGGGCATGAACTTTCTGAGAGTCGTATTCCTTTCCATGAAGGTTCAGGTGAAACGCAACAGGGAATTCACGACCGTTGACAATATGGGCATCAGGAAGATGAATTTTATCCAGTGAGTAAGGACCACCGTCAGTGTATTCAGTTGTAACAGTCATGATAGATTGAATTCAGACTTGATTATCTCTGCTATCAGGCTTCGGGTGTCATCTTTCCCCTAATTTATATATCATCAGTCAATGAGCCATTGTTCCAAGACCATAGACCGACTCCGTTGATTGTACGACTCTTCAACAATCCCAAAACGGCTAAACAACCAGTAACACCTCCGCTTTTTTGTGCCACTATTCGACTAAGTCCGACATGTTGCCCAATTAACGGCAGACGGGCAGATCATCACTTCCGTGTGTGGTACTTATACTGTATTATCAACAGATCAGTGGAACTACAGTCCTAATTAAGTCTTAACATAACACTGTCTTATTCTCTCATATACACGTATTCAGGCAGTTATCTCAAAGTCCTTGAATTCAAGCTTACTGGTGGATGGAACAGCCTCCTCCCACATTCCAACAAGAATCTTTCTCTTCCCGTCTCTATAAGGACGCTTTCCATGGCTCACTTGGATATTATGGACAAAGACAATATCACCAGACTTCCACTTGTGGAGATACTCCAGATCGATAGAGATCTCCTGGTATTTGGCTAGGTCTTCTGGAGAAAAGACATCACCGTTTCCATATCTGATCTTTGGATCCTCTAGACCACTGTATTGATTAGCATAGGCTGCAATAGAACTGAAGAGAACCGGCTCCCCTTTGAATGACTTAACTGGTCTCGTGTTGGACGTCACAATCAGATCATCATCTTCAGACCATCTGAACTCTTCAGAGATGAATTCTTTGGCTATTTTCCCAGCTTTCTCCTTCTTAGTCTCGAGATCATCCTCTGGGTTAATCTCTCTACCAAACGTCACTTCATGATCCCAAACAATATCATCCTCATTCACTGGGACTTTAGTCCATTTCTCATCCTTGAACTTTAAGCCAACTTGGGATAGTTTCTTCACAAAGTCTGGAATAGCTTTAGATACCTCATTGTATAACTCCCCACCATGAACAAGAGGGGTCTCACCTCCTTGTGCAGTAAACTCAGCGATTGAGAAGACAATAGTAGTCGGCCATTGTTTGAATCTGGAGTACTCATTGTGCTGTAGAAGAACTGTCTCAGGTGGAGCAGTTTCATTGGCAGTGTACAGATTATACCCCCTTTTGTTTCTCACAGTTCTGGTACCGTTTTGTTGGAAGGCCTTGAATCCTCTAGACTCTTCGAGCAGCTGAATCACATCGGCAATCTCAGATGCCTTTGACTCATCTGGATCCTCGATAAAGTCTCTCAGAACCACAGCACCGTGGTCCTCCACCAGTTTTGTGAAGGTGCCATCGAGTGAGAAACTCGATAGAAGC